>JAEQBH010001789.1:0-157825 GCA_016808115.1 Tetrastigma voinierianum
GTTCTTTTATGTTGCATGCATAATGAGGCTACATGCAGCATTGCCAGATTCATGGATAATCATATCTATAGCGCCTCAAATTGCGATTTTTATCGATTCGGCCCATATATCCACATGATTTTTACACTTGCATGTCATTGATTAAGCGGCGACACAAAGCGGATCTTCATGTTCATACCCAAAACAATACACACAGTTCAGCATGTCAGTCCATGTCTAGCACTGTGACACCACAAAATCATCATACTCAGGCCCGTATCTCTAGCAAGTACAACGCTTTAATCTTTGCGATTAAAAACATGAGACCCGGCCCGGTGTAAATTGCAACAGTTGAGCATAAGCGTTCTTGAATCAACCATTTATTAGGGTTACCTAATGGTCATTGAATGGCCCTTAAACGAGGACTAACTAGAGTGGAAGAACCCCTACCTCTTGGAGACACAGTCGATAAGCAGTAACCATCGAACTCGTTGTTTTGAGCAGAATCTTAGTAGAAACTAGAATTCCATACTCCGCACTTCCTTTCCTTCTTTCTTTCTTTCTTTTCCTCTCTTTCTTTTGTTTCTTTCTCCACCGAACTGGTTTGGTCTAGGTGTAGAATACCTTTCTCAATCACTTTGACAAATGGCAATTTCCTATGCCATTTGTCTTTCATGCCAATTCACCCACCACTATAATCATGCAAGATAGGAACATGAAACTTGGCCACCCATTTTCCAAGTATCCGGCGTCCTGAGTGCCCACGTGGCACGTGTCTTCATGAAGTGTCGCCATATCATTCGTCCATTCGCCACGAAATACGTGAAATTTATCCCGGAATTCGACGTAATTCGACTGTGTAGCTAGATTTCACGAGACGAACACAACTGTGTGGTTCGATGTCATTATCGAATCTCGCCGAAATTCCCGAGCTTGCGACCTATACTATAGCGATAATCTATCGTTACACTTTACCGGGTCCTCATATCATATTTCTTACTTTTGGCTTAGCATAGACGACACCTATACGATATGTCATGTCTCATACCCATACGATCCGTCTCGTTCTTTCATTTTGTTTTTTAGCATAGACGACACCCATATGATCAGTCATGTCTCGTGTTTTGTTCTGGTGTAGTCATACAATCCATCGTGTTCTTTCATTTTGTCTTCGATCATAGATGACACCTATACGATCCGTCATGTCTTGTGTTTTGTTTTTGGCATAGACAACACCCATACGATCCTTCACGTCCTTTCATTTTTGTCTTCTAGCATAGACGACACACCTATATGATCTGTTATGTCTCGTATTTTGTTTTAGAGTGAAGCGACACCCACTCACGATCCAGATCACGTCCTTCGTTTTCCTTCCAACATAAGCGACATCTATGATCTTGTCATGTCTCTTGTTTGTTTTAGCGTAAACGACACCTATCGATCTATTGTGTTCTTTTCGTTTCCCTTCAATGTAAGCGACACCTATACAATCCGTCGCATCCTTCCATTTTGTCTTCCAGAATAGACGACACCTATACGATTTGTCATGTCTCATTTTTGTTTTTGGCGAAGACGGAACCCATATGATCCGCTGCGTTCTTTCATTTTGTCTTCTAGCGTAAAGGACACCTATACAATCTGTTGCATTCTTTCATTTTGTTTTCCAACGTAAACGGCACCCATACGATCCGTCGTATTCTTTCGTTTTGTTTTCTAGCATAGACGAAACCTATACGATCCGTCATGACTCTTGTTTTGTTTTAGTGTAGATGGCACCCATACGATCCATGTCATTATTTCGTTGTGTCTTCCAACATAGACAAGACCTATACAATCTGTCATATCATATTGTTTGTTTCTAAGCGTAAACGACCTCATACAATCTGTCACCCTTTCATTTTGTCTTCCGACATAGATATCATCACGGTCCATCACGTCTTTTCATTTTTACCTTTCAGCATGACGACACCTATACGATCTGTCTTGTCTCTTGTTTTGTTTTTGTGTAGACGGCACCTATACGATCCGTCCAGTTCTTTCATTTTCTCTTCTAGAGTAGACGGCACCTATATAATCCATCACGTCCTTTCATTTGTCTTCGGCGCAAACGGCACCATACGATTAAATCGCATTCTTTCATTGTCTTCAAACATAGATGCTTTTCTGCTGATCCTTCATGTCTCTTGTTTTATTTTAGCATAGACGAAACCCATTCAATCCGTTGTGTTCTTTCGTTTTGCCTTCTAGTATAGACAACACCTATACAAGTCATCAAGTCTCTTGTTTTGTTTTGGGAATAGGTGGCGTCTGTTCTATCCATGTTCTTTCATTTTGTCTTCCAGCATAAACGATGCCTCTGATTCATCATGTCTCTTGTTTGTTCTTGAAGTAGACAACCTCCATACAATCCAATCACGATCTTTGTTTTATCTTTGACATGATCGCACCTGATATATTGCTTCCTTAGTTGATTTCATCATTTCCCTTTATGACAATAGAAATTTCTGGTTGCTTCCTTGACATGTTCCTAGTTTCTATGTGGTTTAAAACTACCTTAATGTAGTTATTCGATCTTATTATTAGATGTCCTTCTAGGGTGCTTATAGATTTCTCCATGTGTGTACATTCTTTTCATCCTTGGTGGTCCAATTATCACTTGACTTCGTCACCAATTCTCTTATCACCTTTAGAGGCCATTTAGGGGAGGTTTGGACTTTCTTTGTGACTTTAGTGACATCTTAGGCTTTTTTCTTTCATTGTTTGCTTTTAGAGTTTTTAGAGCCTCTTAGGTCCTCGGTTCAAGCTAGGTCGTGTCCTTTGTGGACACTTTTGGGGTCTTCCTTGTTCTTCGATAAAGCTCATCTCATTTCACTCACTTTTCACATTTGCTTAACTTCATTGTTTTCACTCATTGCACTTGTGAACTCTATCGAAGAGGAGCATATTTGTAGACCCCAAATTTGAGCTGGTTTAGTTTTACCTTTTTTATTATCTTATTTTACCTTTTCTACTTTATTTTATTTTTGGCTTATTTTTTTAGTTGATGTTGCCTTATTTGATTTTGTGATTTGATTGATTAAAATTTATTGGAAAGATGAATTTTGGTTTAAGGGAATGACACGATCAGAAGAAAAGAAATCGCAGTAGAAGTTGAAGAGGTGATTTCATTTTAAGGTACATAGGTTTCCTCTAAAAATTATGGGGCCCTCCTTTTCATTTGGATGAATGTTTGAGCTATCCTTTGGCGGGCCATACCGCCTTGAGGGGCAAATGCCCCCACGGATTTTCTATTAATATTCAAACCAAGTCTTTTACCATGCCCCCTCTCATTATAATTGCTAAGACATTGTTAGATTAAAACTTCTAATTTTTTATTTTTTGTAGGCTTTGTTTGGAACCAAAGAAAAAAAGTATGCAAAAGAAAATTAATAATAAAGGCAATGAATTTTTCTCATATTTGATTCCACTGTGAAATAAAAGAAAATAAAATATAAAATTAAAATTCGTCAAAAATCTTATATATTTATAATTTCTTATTCTAAACCAGCCCAGATAAACAAATAAAATGAGTTTGAATAAACATATAGAATTAATTTTTTAAATTTAAACCTATTTTTTTTATTTTTCTCTAAATATTGTTTCTTTCCCCTTTTTCTCTCTATTTTCTTTCTATAGAAAGGCTCCATTTGGAATCCATAAAGTTTTAGGGAAAGAAAAACATATGAGAATATAGTTTTCTATATTTAGTTTATATTAGAAAAATCAAATATAATCAACATGCTTCTAAATTTTATATATTTTTAAATTTCTGAGGCCTTATATAGTAGAGAGAAACAAATGAAATGAGTTTGAATAAATATATAAAATTAATTTATTAATTTTAAGCCTACTTTTCTCTTATTTTCTTTCCTTTGATGGTAACAAAACCCGAGAGCCTTAAGGGCTTGTTGGTTTATGTTTTAAAAGCTACATTTAAGAACATTTTAAAACATAGATATATTTGGTGTTCTCTCAAAACACCTTGTTATTTAGAATTTATTATTTGAGTTTTAAATCCTAAATATCATTATTTGGTACCTCCTCCATTGTGTGCAGGTGTTGGAATCTCACCTAATTACTTATATAGTTTATTGTTAACATTCATATTAAACATCATAAACATTAATATTTATGTATTTAACAATTATTCATAACGGAATCGAACAGTGATTTTTGTCTGTATTTATTTATGTTTACATATTAGTTGTGCATTGGATTTTATTGATTTGGTTTGAATGTTGTATCTTTGCAATGAGTTTTAAAATTTAAGGGTGAGAATGTCTTCTAAATGGATTCTTTCAGTTCAGAAATCTAGGTTGAGAGGTTGTTGAGAAGCTTAGGGATGACGATTTTAATGATTTTTAATATGGGTTTTCTGTGGTACATTTATTCATTTGTAGATTTGAATTGAGCTATTGAATGGAGACTTTTATTTTGGTTTTTTAAATGTAGTTTCATTTTATTTTTCATTTTTCTCTTTGCGATGGAGACTTGAGTGTGTGTATTCTTCACTTGCTTAGGAATATGTGGCCAATTAAGGAGATGGATTAGATAATGTCAAATATGGTGAAGTGATTAGGCTTAATAGTTATATTTATTTACATATTTAATTTTTAATTTTACAACTATTATTCTCATTACATATATGTATAGATTTCATTATTATATGGTTGTTTTGGTTTCTATGCCCTGCAAGTTATCCACTTGACTTAATTCTATGCATTTCCTTATTCTTGTTTTTTAAGATATATTTGCCATTTCTCCAAGTCATGCTTTATTTTTTGGTAATAATTTATAATTTGCCATTTAAGCTTTTTGAATTTATTGTTGATTTTTTTTCTTTTAATAGTTTTTTAACGTTTATCTTTTGACCAATAACTTCTAAAATTATGTTTTTCATTTATAATTTATAAATTTGAAATTAGAAATTGTTCCTTTATTTCTTTAATTATTAAATTTATTTTGAACTTACTAAAAAATCAATTTTTAAATTTCTTAATTTAGATTTTCATATTTATCTAAATTAAATTTACTAAATCTTCTAAACAAAAAATGCAATTTTTTTTTCAAAATTTCAAAAATATTTTTCTCGACTCCCTTTCAATTAAATATTATTTATTATTATTATTATTATTATTATTATCAATATATGTTATTATTATCATTATTATTATTATTATTGTGTGTATTATTTTAACTTTCGTCATATTACTTTTGTTATCTTGATTAAAAAAAATAAAATCATCTTCCTTAATTTCTAAAAAATACCAAAAATCATTTTCTTTAACTGCAAAAAATAAAATTTCCCCCATTTCTAAAGATTAAAAAATCATTTCTTTTACTTCAAAAATTCAAAAATCATTTTTCTTTAATTTTAAAAAAATTAAAATTTATTTTCTTTATAAAAACCCTTTTAAATTAAAAAATTCAAGACACGATTTCTTTAATTTCTCAAAATTAAATAATTTTTTTTTTTCAAATATCAATTCAAACCCTCTTCTTTTCCAAAATGATATATTCATTATTATTTTCAGCTGTTTAAAATTCTAAAACACATTTTACTCAATAATTCCAATAAAATTGAATCATGTGGGTTATTCTTGTCTGAGCTAAATGGGCTTTATTTGGAGGGCGACACTCGATGTATCCCTTCATTAAAATAATTTGATGCTTAATTTTCTAATTAGCAGTAGATGTTTCTATTTGCATGTTATTGGATAACTTTGTTTTCTATTGATGGCGCTAAATAATCTACTACCAAAGTACATATCTCTCTACTTTGACTTTGTTATTTATTATATAATTGATGTGATCTTATAGTATCATTGTTGTTTTACCGTGATATCCAATTGTTTGATTCTTGGTGCCTATTTGCATGACGCTATTAGAGACCCAGAGCTTTAAGGACTTGAAGAGGGATCACTATGAAGCATCTTTGTTATGCGCCAGTCCTTGGGGTCAGTTGACTTCCGTCTGACCAGCGAATCTGAGTGGATGTGTGACGCCCCCCCGAGCAGGGTCAGTTGACTACGAATCCAACGGAATACAAGTGGATGTCAGATTTGCAGGCGCCACTTTTAAGCTCGGGCGAGAGTCTCGCTTTGTGGGAGCTCCTTGATTAAACTACCTACATTGAGCTTTGTCCCAAGCGGAGTCAATATAATCACAATGATATAAATATGGATAAAAGCAGCCTCTTGGGCCCATACTATAATATCCGTAAAAAACATTACCAACTATATCCAATAATTACAAGAGTTCAAATGTTTTACTCTTATACAACATATATCAAAATACACAATTTTAATACATGTAAATATTAGAAGAATTCTCAAATACACTAAACTCTTAAAATCTCGGCCTCTAGGGCGAACCGTCCCCACTGCCGCGCTCTGTGCACGTAAAATAAAGGGGGATCGACCAGGTGAGCTAGAGCTCGGTAGGAGAATCGCCCTAAGTAGGCTACTCACCACTTAAAAAGTGCAGTTATAATGTTAGTAAACACACATTCAAGCGAGTAAACGATCCTAGCAGATATACACGCGACCAGCTTCGGATCAGGAGTCCTCCGCAGGCTCTCTCACGCACGCCTAAGCCTCGTATGAGAATATTAGGTTTAATAGTGGACAACCCTCAGTGTATATATATCAGACAGAGTCAGGCGATTGATATATTAATTGTTTGTGGACTACCCTAGATGAATATCAAATTGGTATAGACGATTGATGTTTTTGGTTACATGGGGCTTCACCCCTCAGATAATTAATATTTTAGACTACCCTCCAGAACCATTTTCTCTAGACTCATCTCATGCACTAACTCCTATAGTCCTAGGATGTACCGGTGCGTATGGAATCGTGTGTGCCCAGTTCGGTCTGATCCCCAATTACATGTGAATATGTAAACATAAATATTCACATAATATCCAATCACACAATCATGTCATGTAATTATCATTCAACATCAAAATTAGCTCACTTGGGCTAATGATCAATCACAAGCAATTCGATTCGAATTACTTAACCAAACACATATTTTCACAAAAGTATAAATTTTTAAAGCCATTTGTTTCGAGAATGAGTGAAACCCTCGAGTTCTTATTCGAAACATCGACTCAACGGTTCTTAGTGAACCCCTTAATCCACCATTATTCCCGGCCCAATGCCTAAAGCAAACATTTAATGCGCGAAATCAGCATAAATAGTGAAGCAGCCCCTACCCACGAATTTGTCTGAAAGCGGCCTCTAAAATTGTCTAAAAAAATTCCCATAATTCGGTCCCATGTTTTGGGACCAATCAAACGGCCCCTCACGGCCTCTTTCGACTCAAACATTCTTAAAACACTTAAAATGAGAATAAAACTCAAGTAGGGAGAAAATCCTACCTCTTGGAGTTTGTCAAAAACTCACAATCCGGTCGCATGTAACTGCACTGTAGAGGCGTTTTCCTTCTCGCCCAGAAGGCCAGCGAGTGTTGGATCTCCCAGATAATACAGAAGGCACCCTCTCTCTCTAAAAGCTCTCAACAATGGAGGCCATTGGATCCTAAAGTGAGGCCTCTCAGTTTTCTCTTTTGATTCCCAATGAGGAGAAGAAAATTATTCTTTATTTAAGTCTGTAGTGACTTAAAAATCAAATCTCATAATGACCATTGCTTCCACTTTACGAAATTGATGTTCGATTATACAGTAGTCCATTTCATCATTTCTCTACTCATACCACTTATGGTACATGAGTACTTGTTATATGTGACTTTAGTCGCATCGAAAATCTTTTTACGACACCCGAAACGCAATGCCTCGAAAAACGTGTCAACTTCGACTGTCTTGGAAAATTACAAAATTTTACGTGCTAACTAGATTTTGCGAGACGATTCCAACGGTACAATCCGTTTTGTCATCCGAGATCTAGAGAATTAATTACGGATTTTTAGCAAGAATTAACGAGTTTATGTCAATTCTGATTTTGCCCCTCTTTCCGAGAAGTGAAATTTCTCGGGTCTTACATGTCGGGTTACGACGCCACTTAATCGGCGAGTCTCCTTTGGCCAGAGCTCTGGTCCCTGATACTGCATGAAACACATCCCAAGCGATCCGTATAGCTCAGAATCTAGTATGGATAAAAAGGCTCTTGGGCCCAATACTACAATATCCATAAAAAACATGCCAACTATGAATCCCGCATATCCAATAGTTCTAGGATTGAAATGTTTACTCTTATCTGACATATATTAAAATACACTAGTTTTAATACATGTAAATATCATAAGAACCCTCAAAGCCACACTCAGGCTTTCTTCTTAATCTCGGTCTCTAGACGAGCGAGTCCTCGCACGCTCCTATTGCACAGCCAAATAATATCCTCGACGAGGGTGAGCTAATGCTTTCGATGGTGGAACCTTTAAGTGGGCTACTCTCCGCTAAGTGCGGTGCAATGATCCAAAATAAACATACATTCGAGCCAGATGCGCGATCCTCTTGGAATGTCTGCAGCTGACTGACTAGGATCTCAAGTCCTCCATGAAGCTCTCTCACACTCGCCTAAACTTGTATGAGAATTTTGTTTCTTAAGTGGACAACTCAGTGTATATATATCGATTGGGCCACTCCCACGATTGATATATTGTTGTTTAATGGACTACCCTCGATGAATATCAGATTGGAGCGCTCCGACGATTGATATTTTCATTGGACTACCCTCAGATAATTAATATTTTAGGCTACTTACTCCCGACAATTTCTGCATTTCAAATACCGTGCGCTGCTCCTATAGTCTAGGATGTTCGGAGTGTATATGGAATGCGTGTATGCAGTCCGTCTGGTTTAATTCACATGTAAATATATAAACATGCGTATATTTACAAAACATTAGATGAACAATCATGTCATGTAAATTACATTTCCACATCAAAATTAGCTCCCTTGAAATTTGTGATCATATCTGGAAATAGTTGTTCAATCAGCTCGACCCGAGCCACCTATTTTCACAAAAATATCGTACCGTATTGACAGCTGTTTGGGGCCATTAGCCTAGATTCTTATTCCTATCAAGACAAATTTATCGAGTTCGCTTTGTGAACCTTTGTATTTTCAGCGGGTCAGGCCTCCTTACGTCAAAGCACACATTTTCACACAAATGCAAACTAGGAACCCACATCAGCGGTGGACAGTCACGGTTGTCCACATGAGTTTGAAGTCCAACATCTCGGTTCCAAGCTTTGGAGCCGTCAAGCAATAGGTGAGGCCTCAGCAAATCGAAGCATTGTAGAACACTTAAATAAAGCGTAGAAACTGAAGGAGAAACCATAAATGCCGAGGTTTGAGAAAACTCCCTAAATACAGTACCCGTGACCCTCCAGCGTGACAGGTTCTCTTCTTGTCATTCACAGACGGATCATTAATATTTAGAGGAAGTCTCTCATTAGAACTTAAGAAAATCGGCCACTGGATCTCCTTTTTTTTTACTTCCGTTTTCTCTTCTTTTCTTTTGGAGAGGCAGATCCTTGTCCTATTTTGTCTTACAGTGAACCTTAAACAAATCCTAAAATATCTGTATGTCGCCGTTTAGGTTTTGACATTGGCACTACCTCATTAATCCATTTTTCATCATTTTTCTACTCATGCCACTTATGGCACATGATCTTGTTATATGTGAGCTTCGTAACGTAAAAAATGGATTTTACGGTGCGAAATCACGTCATAAAAGCGATGCCAACTCATTGTCTCTCGAATTTGTAAGAGAATTGCGTGCATTTAGATTTCGCGAGGCAGTTCAGCAGTGCAATCCATTTAGTCATTCAGATCTAGGGAATAAATTACACATATTTTTAGCAGAAATTACAATGTCGTATTCGAAATTACGATTTTCTTACTTTTTCAGAGAATTGGAATTTCTCGGGTGCTATTTATGCCTTCCGATAAGTAACTTGACCTAGGCTCGATTTTTCTCATACTCGCTTTTCCATATATGAGTCACATTTAAGGGTTTATTTCTTATTTGCTTTCGTAAAAAAATAAAATAAAAGGCAAATCCAAACTGTTTTCAAAAATGAAACTTTAAAAATATAAACGAGTGCAAACTTTTAGTGGAAACATATCATAACCAAAATGTGGTGTCCATAAATAGATTTAATAAAAATAATAATATGGGAGCTAAATTATTTGCTAGTTTAAAAATAGATTTGTGAAATATAGTATTAAAGTAAATATTCAATAGTTACAAAAAGTAGATTAAAACATAAAGTATTCACTAATTAAAAATATAGATTAAAACAAAATATGGAAACTAAAATATACACCAGTAAAAAAATAAATTTAATGAAAATATAATATAAAACTAAAATATTTAGGAATTAATATATATATATATATATATATATATATATATATATATATATATATATATATATATATATATATATAATGAAAACAAAATATGGAAACTAAAATGTCTACTAATATGGAATAAGAGAAGAATATGAAAGCTAAAATTATAAGCTAATAAAGTAAAGAAAAGTGAGATAACTAATTTTATGAAATGAAACTAAAATAGAATTAAACTAACCAGTTTTACAAGAATTAAGCTAATAAAAGTTAAACCAGCTAATTTACAAAAGTTAAGCTAATAAAATAAATTTTGTACAAAAAAAAAACTTACTCATTTCACAAGAGTACACTAATAAAAATTAAACTAACTAGTTTTACAAAGATTAAATCAATAAAAAGTCAAACTAACTCATTTTATAAAAATTAAACTAACAAAGATTACACTGATTCATTTTATAAAAAAAAACTAATAAAAAGTCAGCTAACTAATTTCACAAAAGTTAAACTTATAAAAATTAAATTAGTGTTTTACAAAAACAAACTAATAAAAAAAAATCAAACTAACAATTTACAAAATTACACTAACAAAAAATTAGACTAACTTGTTTCTCAAAGCTATATCAACAAAAATTAAATTGGTAAAAAAATATATACTGACACATTTATAAAAAAATATTAGCTCAAGAGTTAAATTAACTATTTTACAGAGATAAATGTAGATTAAACTATTTGTTTTACAAAATCAACTAATTATAAATAAATGATCAAATTATGGTAGAAATTAAACCAACAAAATAATAAGAATATATGTGGCTAAAACTAAAGGTCGGTAACCTTTTCGAGATACCACTGCTATGATATGCCAAAATTCAAGAGACTACCGTCAATGATTCACCGCGGAGTATTCATGGTAGCCTTTCTGTATATTTTATATTTTTCTTACAAATATACAAATTCTTATAATATTTTACAAGAGTTTGATGTACAACTCTTTTATACTTTACATGCCAAAATATATGACAACTAGATTGTTCTAATATATTTTACAAAAATACTTCTCAAGGCCACAACTCGGCCTTCTTCGTACTCATGGCCTTGAAGGAGCGTCGTCTTCTCATGTACCTAAAGGGGTGGTCCCACGACGGGGTGAGCAAAGCCCAGTAGATATATCTCCTACCAGGCCATAAACTGAACAACATGCGCTAGCTGCTGTCCACACGCATTCAAGTACCTATACTCTGCTTTGTGCCAGATATGCACATCAATCATGAATGCATTATGCCCCTCATTTCGAATCCAAGTCCTCATGACTCCTTCACTGCATATGCCCGAGTGTGAAAAGCCGGTCGGCGTCCCGCCCTTGACTCTTTCAAAACAAAAGCTTTTTTGTTTTTAATTCTAGACACGTTGGATACCCACGATGCTGTATTTGCTTAAAGTCTTATGTGTTATGCATTTGTGGGCCCGCAGTTTTCGGGTTCTCATTGCGGCCCATGCGCTTTATCTGACATTTTTCACGAGTTTTCTGCGATGGCTGTGTCTAAACCATATACTAGGTTTTTCAACTAAGGGAGTGTCTATCCCTACTTGCTTCACCCATTTACACACGTACTTTTCATGCCATGCAACCGTGAGTTTCAATTTGGACATTGTCCTTACTGAGCTTACCATCGAACACCAAACACAGTGTCTATTAACCATGTCCTCATGGCATACATTGAACACCAACACAGTGTTGATTTACCATGTCCTCCTGGGCCCAGCCACATTGAACTTACCCGACACATTGACGATTTACCATGGTGAACATCAAACACGGTGTCGACCCATTTATGCACTCACACGGGCTCGCGTGATGTCATGCATAAATGCAGTAAGCAAATGTCATTGCATGTCATTTCATCACCTACATGCGCTCGTGTTGTGCAACATATCTATGACATACATTTCAAGTGTCATGGATAAAATTATATTTAATACTTATAATTATTTCCATTTTCCATCATAGCATAGTTCACATAATTTCACACATTGACATGTTATTGATTCACGGAAATAACACACATTAGCCATTCGGCCCATCATCCAGAGCATGCTTGGCTTCAAAAATAATTGGACTAAGTCCATAAAAGTTCATCTTTATCAATACCACAAACATCAACATGCAATTCCTGCGCGGTAATGCAGCGGCCCAGGCATTCGGTCTGAATCGGTTCCCAGCAGTTAAGAATAAGAAACGAATCATTCCTTTCTTGTCCCGAAGTGACCGACTCGATGTTATTCAACCCATGGTTTGGTTGAGGACTTCATCTTATTAAATTATAGACTGAACGTGCTTTCCTTAGAGTCAAAGAATGCATGAATCAAAGTTCGAACGAGAAAGTTATGGTCATCCGAAGTTGATGCGGCCGATTTGCAAGGGTGTGCGGAAATCTAGGCACACCCCATTTGCCATTATGCTTGAGATTTTACCATCCCAGAACATAGTGTTTGGTCTCGAACTGATTACGAAACCCATTAAAAATAGGTCTTTGATCGTCTACCAAACCATGACCATGTGAAACGGGAAGATCTAGATTTATGAGGAAGGGTAGAACGGTAAATTTCGGTAAAAATCTAGAATTTTTCTATATCTTGGATGACAAAACAGACTACACCATTGGAATCATCTCATGAAATCTAGCTACCACATCAGAATTTACGTTTGAATTAGGGAGCGGTCGAAAATTTAAACGTTTTTCGAGGTAGAGTAGTCACGGGACACTTGACACTTGATGAGTGGCCCATGAGGCGCCACATGTCAAGCATGTGATGAGTCAAACAATCAACTCAAGTGTGGGGCCATATGAGACAAATGGCACCTTGTGAGTGGATGGAAATCCACTATTAAGGATAAGTGGATAAGGGAGATCAAGAGCACTTAGTGGACATGTGGCAAGTGAGAGGACATCCCACTTAGGCCTTCTTCTCCTAGCAGAGTTAGGAGAGGGAGGAAGGAGAGAAAGAACAAACTGAGGAGAAGCGAGGGAAAACAGAAGGAGGTTTTAGAGAGAGAGTGTGTCTACCTTCTTTCTAGATTTCCGGTGATCGGTCGTCGGAATTTCGGCGAGGCAAAGGGGCAAGTTGATCCTTGCCAAGGCATCGTGGGTCTGGGTATTGTGGAGTTTCGACAAACTCTGGGAGGTAGGGGTCTTCTCCTACATAATTATATTTCATATATTCATGAATCCGTTAACACGTAATTTTAGGTGTTGTGAATTAAAATGGCCATGGATTCTCGGTTAAGCGGTGAGCAAGTGAGGGACGTCTGCTGGACAGCCGCGGGCCCGATTTGGGACTATTAAAAAGCGGTCGGTTGCTTCATTGGACTTAAATTGTCCATGTGAATTTTGTTTGAGTTAGATAGCATGATATTGCTTAAAATAGATAGCTTGAAATGTGTGTAGAAGAAATGATATATGTTAATGCGTACTTCTAAATTGATGTGTTAACATGATTGTTGTTTGAATTATGAAATATAATTATGTATGAGCCATTAAATTGGATATATGAATTGACATCATTGCATTCATGTGCACGGATTTTTATCGCATCGGTCGGGTGTGGGTGCGGTGTGGTTGTTCACCTCTTGGTGAATGTGGGTTGAGTTGTCTTTGGGACTACATCAGTAAAGACTCATAGTTGATTCATAAAATGAAAATTAATTAATGTGTGTTAGGCGAAGTAGGAATGGTATTAGTCCCTCGGTTAGAAAAGTTACATTGTGGGTGTAAGGGCCGCGGCGTGAACTGAAGTTACATGCGGGTGTGAGATACATGGTATTTATCAAGAAAAAGTTACGTATGGGTGTGAGAGACCTGTGGTGCTATCTGAAAAGTTTTGTGGGGGTGTAAGAGACCCTTTGATGTAATGCGAAAAGATTACATTTGTGCAAAGAAAACACGGTCATGTTTATCCGCCCAGAATAGAGTTGGTGAATTAAGTCGGGATTGACTCGGGATTGGTTACCCATTGGCAAATTGCATTGGGTGTTGGTGAGCAGACAAAGGCTTAGTACATGGGTGTCATTGGCATTACCAGTGACGATTAGAAGACTTGGCATAGGCATGTGTGAGGGAGTCGGTGAGTGACTTGGCGTATAGGCATGGAAACACTTCATGCATGATATAAATTATTCCATGTACAAATTGTAAATTATATGGAAATGTGGATGTTGTGATGTGCCATTACATGTGCATTTTAGGTGGGGAGTAGCCCTTGTAGAAGAATTCACCTACTGGGCATGATTAGTGCCCCAGTGCAATTTGAACCACATATTAGATAGGTTTGAGTGCTTTGCGCATTAATCATGTCATTTATACCAATTAGGTAACCAGTCTTCTTAGTACCATATGCCATTTAGGGTATTTTTGGTTGTTTTGCGGTGTTTGCGCACTTTTGGGTTCAATCTCGAGTCGAATGAGTGATCATGAAGTGTGATCCCGATGTTAGGTCATCGACCAGCCCCGAAGTCAATGAAAACAAAGGCAAAGTGAAGAAAATTCGATGCGGAGTGGAAGGCGGGGAGGCAGAAGCTTGGGAACCCGAAATTTTAAGCTAAGCAACGAAAATTTCGCTAAACTTGAAAATTTAAAGTTTCTAATAAATCTTCTAACAGATGTGAAAGTGACAGAATTCAGCTAGATGACAGGTTTCGCTGGAAACCTTGTTTTTAGCGAAAATACATGATTTAGCTACTCACTGCAATTTATTCAAGCTAGCGAGAATTTCGCTAGCCTAGCCCCGAGAGTGCGGCTTTAAGCGGGAGAATTTCCCTATTTATTATGCTTTGGTGATTTCGCTAGTTAGCGAAATTCTTCAGCCTAGCGAAATTTAATGCCTCGTCATGTTTTGTAATTAATGCCAAACCGACTCCAAACTTGGTGTATTACTCTGTTGTCCTTTAACAGCCAAGTTGATAGGTTTTTGAGTATTTTCATGTATTGAGGTGCTTCCTTATGGCCCCTCTTGTTTTGTAACCACTAGCAACAATTTGGGGAGAGAGAAGAGATTTTTTTATGGATTTTCATTTTGTAAATAAAGTCTTATATTTCTAATTGGGTTTTGTTTTTTCTCTTCTCTCTCCTCTTTCTCTCCCTTTCTGCATTTGTGAACACCCCTCTTGAGGATGACAACTCGAAGTGCTTGCAACCACCTTTCTTTGAAGAGGAAGAAGGCTAGCTTAATTAATTTGGGGCATATGCATGTTGTCCTCTTGTATTAAAAGCTCTGAATTATTGTATTTATGGCCCTTATCTTCTCAAAATAGGGTTGCATAACATTGAATGTCATTAATTTGGCCAATACTCTCCATGCTTTAGGATCCAGTGCATATTCAGTGAGAGAGGTACTGTGATTCTTTAGATGGTCTTTACGAGCCTCTAAAATGATATTTATATGTTAGGTTTCTCAAATTAGGGTTGCATAGCATTTAATGTTATTGATTTGGCCAATACTCTCCATGCTTCAGGATACAGTGCATACTTATTGCTAGATGCACTGTGGTTCATTAGATGGTCTTTACGAGCCTCTGAGATGATATTAAATGTTAGGGTTTAAACGATAAAGGGGCCATAAGCGCATGTTACTGTATTGACTCAAATAGGAGTTGTTTCAAGGGAGTGAGGTTTGCTAGTTAGAAGCATAGATCGGTTATGCCATGGGTATGGGTTGCATGTCATAACGAGGATAAACAGGGACACTTGTTTGCCACTGGCTTGCGAGTTAGTGACTGGTGCTTGAAGTTAGCTTTTTCACCTTTAACTTTTCGGTTTTACAATTATCGGTTCAAACCATTCCCACTTGTTTTGAAACACAAATCCAAAAGTCGAATAAAGCTGCTTACGCCGTGCGCCTTGAATCATTTCTAGGATGAAAACCCATCCGTGTTCGACCACTAGACCCTTTATCTTTGCTGATGGCTTGACTACGGCGTAGTAGGAAACAGAGTGTATATAAATTTTGTTGATTTAGCTCAGCCTGCGTAGCCGCGAATCAAATGGCGCCGTTAAAGGGGATAGTGCCTTAAGCTACTAATGATGAGTTGAAGTGTATTTGTGATCCACATCACAAGTGAAGGTATTTTTGCCCCTTTTTTGTCACTCGGTTGCGATAGCGCCGAGTTTTGACACTAAGCGATAAGCGCCTTTATTCCGATTTTTCATTCGATTAGTTTAATTTTGTTAGGTAACCTTAACCTTTTACGAAGCTTTGTTAGTTCTCTTTGTTGTCTACAATTTTATATGAGTGTTTATGCAACGATTAAGGATAGAGACACATCGGGTGGCTTGCATAGGATAAGTACACAACCCGGCCTAGCTAGTGAAGTCGGTGTACATCGATACCATGGATCCCATACGAGGAACAAACGAGAGCCCCGACCGGAACCCCCCATGAATCCAAATGCATAGAGACCATGAGGGGATCACATCCACCCTCCTAGAGTTAATTGCCCATCTGTATCATTCCTCACCTTTGAAGAAGATGTAGCGGTGAGGCCATATTTGAGGTACCTCTTACTTTACATATCATGGTATGGAAAATGAAAATCCATACAATCATATTAGGGATTTTGAGGAGGTCTGCACTACCTTTAAGGAAGGTATGATGGACGTAAGTTCTTTGAAGCTAAGGCATTTCCATTGACTGCAAGAGCCAGGCCAAGATATGGCTCAACTCATTGAGGCTAGAACCATTAGAAATTGGGTTGGCTGCGATGGAATTCTGAGAAAAGCCGGTGCTCATAAGACGATAATTTGAAAAGACAAATTTATACCTTTGCAGCTCAGGATGGTGAGAGATTTTACCAGTGTTGGGAAAGATTTATGAAGCCGCCAGGTGCGTAATACACACCTTAGGTTTGATACATGGATGTTGGTGAACCACTTCTATGGTGGTATGTCTCACGCCGCTGAGGCGACTTTTGAAACTATGTGTGAGGAGACTTTCTAAGTAAGCATCTGATGAAGCCTGGATTTTTTAAATTACGTGGCTGGAAACTTCTAAGGGTTGGGATAGGCCTAACCACTGAAATGGATAGGATGAAACCACGGTCGACTGGGGGTGGGATGTATGCCTTTGCGGAAGGAAATAGAGATGAGAGCTAGGATTTCCAGCCTAGCAAGGAAAGTGGAGGAGCTTGAAAGCAAGCAGCTCCCGAGAGAGGTGCATGCGGTGACTGAAAATCTGCCACAGTCAATCCTTGCACCAATTTCAATCCCACATTGCAGTGAACCATGTCACATGGCCTACTTGGAGTGAAGTTTGATGTCGGAATGTGCAAACAACGTAGGGCCCGATACAAACCCACTGACAATGATCTCCATGGTAATACCTACAATTCAGTTAGGAGGAATCACCACCAACCTTGCATGGAGACCGACCCCACATGTACCCCCAGGGGCCAAACCTCGGTTTGGTTCCCCCTCTGATCCTGACAACCACCATCCTCTTCTCGATTAGAACAAGCTATATTGAATTTGGAGTAAGGTGGTGGGCGACTGTTGAGGAACAAAAGGAATCAATCTTAGCAGCACGAAGGATTGATGCGAAAGTACCTTTGAATAAGAATAGATGGGCTTGAGGCAATGCGAACCGGAAAATTGATAACCTACGGTATTCGATCACGAGATCAACAAGTTGCTTGATGAGAGAGAGGAGGTTCCATCACAAACACTTCCAAATCCTAAAAGGGATTCATGAGGTAGGGTCATCCGACGAATTCGGGAATGGATGAGGTTAAGGCCGTAATAACCCTTAGAAGTGGAAAAGAGGTTGATCAGCACATGCGAAACTGTTGAAGAATCCGAGGCGAGGAAGAATTGCTGACTGGCGTATTCTCTAAGGAGGATTCAATGAAATCAGTATACCACCTCCATTTCCACAAGCACTTAGAGAAGGAAAGAAGAAGGCAACTCGACAAGCGGGCATTCTTGAGGTTTTAAGGCAAGTGAAGGTTAACATACCTTTCTTTGGACCCTAATCAAACAAGTCCTGCTTATGCAAAATTTACGAAGGATCTTTGCCTGATCAAAAAGGGATTAGGCATTGAGAAGGCATTTCTCTGAACATATCAATGCCATAATTCAAGTAAATATCTGTCAAATACAAAAGATCTGGATCTCCTGATTTCGAGTCAATATTGGTGGGAGTGCGTAGACAAATCATTGCTTGGTTAGGAGCGATTATGGAACTAATGTCGTATTCGAATGCAAGCGGCTAGGTTTAGGTGAATAAACCTACCCGACATCACACTATCATTGGCCCAGATAGATCGGTGAAAGATCCCAGAAAGGGGATAGTTGAGGATGTCCTTGGCGAAAATAGACAAATTACACTACGGTAGATTTTTGTGGTGCTTGAAACCATGACAGATTCTAGTGAACCCGATCATGTACCAATCATCTTGGGAAGACCATTTTAGCCCTGTGATGCAATAATAAATTCTTAGAAAAATGGAGTCGTGCAACTTACCTTTGGTAACATGACCTTGGAGTTAAACATCTTTCATATGAACAACAAGCAAAATTTATTTAGAAGCGAAAATCAAATTTCGATGAAAGTGTTCCGATTGGTCGGTGTGCGGGGCTAAGTGCCCGGGAATTGCGGTGATCGATATGGGAGATGAAGAGATTTGAGGATGCTTGCAGCAACGCAGCTATGAAGCGATTGCTCATTATTGCCATTCGAGGAGCAGTTCGACAGTGGCCACCTGACATCTTGGAGCCTGACCAGACTCTTGCGTAGGTTGAGGAGATCATTCTCCTTGACCCCCTTGAGTAGTCGGAAGTTAGGCTGGTTCGGTGTTTTTAAAAAAGCCGGTGCGGTTCCAAAATTTTATTTTCGTTTTTTTAAGTTAATTAATTTTGTTAGTTTTAGTTAGTTTTCGAAAATTTTAACTTAAGCCGATTTTCATTTAAAGCTTAGTTTGTATTTTTATAGTCTTAGAATATTAAATTTTAATTATAGTTTAATTAGTAAATTTATTATAATAAAGTATTATTTCATATTATATTATTAATTAATTTCAAATTTTGGGATTTCGGGAGGCCGGCGACAAATTCGGACCGGGTGAAAGGCAAAGAGAGACCCTTCGGTACGCCACAAGCGGGTCCTATAAACGAGGGGTGGGGGGTTGGTGAGATATTTCATTTCATATTCCCCCTCCCGGCGAAGCCACTGAGCTGCCCTCTTCCCATAAGTAGGCCCTGCCCGCTGGGAGTTGCGGCGCACAGACCTTGCCACTGGCCCGTGCTTTGTCATTTTGGTTTGCACCATAGCACCACACTGCTCCAGTCAAGCGTGATCGCGACTCGTGAGCCACATTGTTCCACGGCTGAGCTCTGGCCTCGGCGACCCGGTGTGGCCCTTGTTGAGCCTTGATGAAGGCCTCCACCATGCGCGCACGAGCCACTGTACGTTCATTACGTTTACATTTACCCTTGCGCCTTTCTTTGGCAGTGAGGGCAGCGAAACGTAGCGTTCGCGGACCGAGCCTCCGCGCGGGATACGTGCCCTCGGTTGACCATTTGGTACCACTGCCTCGGCATGCGGTCTTATCCTTAGCTGCATTTTCGATTGAGCGATTTCAGCGCTATAACCCGATGAGCCTGATTTATTCCGATATCGGTATGGATTCGTACCGCGAGGTGAGTCCGTCTTGGCCATGGTGGTCGATCTGTAGGAGAGAGAAGGCCTCAGCCGGTCGATTCGACACCATCACGATCCCAGGCGATCACCGGGAGGAGCCTCTGGGATTAGACTTATCGGACATGGATGGGACACCGGGCCCCGTCACGCAATGCCGGAGGAGGATTGGGGCAGGCCCTCGAGAGGGCACGCACATCGGGCCCGGGCAAATCATCATCTTCTCGGCCTCCGTCACCCGGTCGCGTCAGGCCGTGGCGACTTCATCGCCACGGTTGTCGCACGCCTCGAGGATTGAGGCCACTATTAAGTAGGGAACCCGTTCAGGGAATGTGCGACTCCGCGAGAGTTTCATCGAGGAGTCATATTATAGCGTCCGGCGAGGGTGACCACAGATCACAGGAGTCACATGGGGTTGATCGGAGTATTCACTCCTACCTTTCATGACTCCCCGGCAGTATTATTATCCGAGAGTGGTGTTACAGTTCTACCACTCCATGACATCCCGGGAGGAGGCGATTATGAGCTTGAGTTCGATGCTCGATGTAGCCGGTGTACTGAGCCGTCAGGCATTTCAATGACTTAGGAACTGCGCATCTGCATCAGCGCAATTGAGGATCTGAGAGATTGGGCCCACAGCCTCCACGGGGGAAGATGGTCGAGCGCGGAAATTTCTCCCTTGTTGGTCGGTATTCTACGAGAGCGGCTCGCTCGAGATCTTTGATTGACCACCTGTTCCATACGAGCCTATTCCCTCTATGACATTATGCGAGAGGGAGGAGGGCCGATCCACGGAGCGCTTTCTGCAGGATCTCGGGGGGGATTTTGGTTCGGCCCCTGCGGTGGTGATGGCCTCTGTTTGCGGTTCGAGGAGAAGGTCCATCGGAAGGACACGGCCTGACGAGAGAGTCTTCCATTACTTATGCGCGACTCTGTGTTATGTTCTCGAGGCATACAGGATTCCCGGAGGAGCCCGAGGCTAGAGATGAGGTCCGATGCCCCTTGGTCATGTCGATGCATTTGGTGATGACTATGCAGGTCTCGCCATCGACCACGGGACCGGGAGGAGTCTGCCGGGTGAGGAGGCGGGACCACACGGACATGATATGCACGCACTGGGCGGGGGTGCGGAGAGGACTCCCGTTCAGTCGTTCACCTCCTATCTCCTCCCACGGACTACATCGGCGATTCTGGTGATACTCAGCCAAATCTATTGACACACCATTCGTCGGATCTGATCGTATCGGCTCGAGAGAGATAGTGGTCCGTGATGGATGCCCTATCTGCTCACTAGCGGCTACAGGCGACCAGGATCTGAGGTTGGCCAGTGCGATACATGCGACCGCAGTTATGACCCACACAGGTCTTCCTCCATTCTGAGAGTCGGAGGGACCACACCACAGTGTGGCTTCTTTGGATGTTAATTTTACGCGTAGCGACAGGGCCCTACCACCACACGTTGAGGTGGTTTGAATCTCTTTTATGATTTTTGTATAGTTATCGGCTTTATCCAGCGCCTCTGCGATCTTGATTAGGATTTATGTATTAGCCATAGTAGGCGTGATATTTTGTGTTAGCTTTGTATTCATGTGGCCATTTGGCTATATCAAAAGCTATTGGTTATATATATACAGCTTTTTGTACATATGTGTTTTGTGCCTTTACTAGGTGTAAATGTTTTCTTTCAATTGAGCAATTGAATTGCTACAGATGGACAATTGAATTAGCTTCATGTTGGAAGAGTGAATCCTTGTTTGTCACCTCTATGTTAGAACAAATTCCATGCTTGAAAGCGATTTTGGTCCTTATAGTTCGGCGTGCTCGACTTGAAATTTCTCCTTATGCTAATTCACACCTTTGCACTCAGTTATTTCAATAGGGCATGAATTTTCCCTTCCTTTAAACTGCATAAGCGGCCTTAAGCATGTTGGCAACTAGGATGGTTTGTGTTTACCCATACTTGAAGACCAATGTTGTCTTCCAAAAAGAAAAAGAAAAGAAAAAGCAAAAAGAAAAAGAAAAAGAAAAGAAGAAAAAGAAAAATAAAGTCGTGAAGTTTTGCCTTGAAACCCGAGCACGGTCCTAGGGGTGTATGGCGAAAGCCTTTGAAACCTGATGTTCTGGCGCCCACTGGTTGGAGTCATCGATTTGTGTTCGTTACACGGGTGGATGTGCAGAGTCTAACTAATTGTAAAAGCACTCGAAGTCATTCGAGTCCCGGGGTGAAGCCTTTAGAGTTAGTGGTCGAGATCCTTTGGCTTGATGCCCCCAAACCTTAATTGGTTGGGAGTCATCGGTGGACCTGCTACACGGACTTTGGTGAAGTCGACCTAAGCATTGCAGCCTACAATATAGTTGAAAAGAAAGAAAGTGTGACTAACCCCTATCTAGGTTGTTCACCGCCTTAAGGCCATGTCAGTGCTAGGTTGGGGGGAGAGAACAAATTTTGCAATTTATTGCTTAATCTGGTTACAAAAAGAACCATTAGACTTAGGTGGAAATTCAAGCTGAGAATCATGGAACCAATTTTGACCTGAAATGGTTCTTGTATGGTTTTGATTCTTTCATATCGATTTTCAAATTTGATTTCAATTTTTCTTGTATTTAAGGTATTGTTATATGTACATAAACCTTTTGAAATCATAACCTTTTTGAAAATCACCACATGTATCTCCTTTTTTATTTTGCATTGCTATGAATTAGCAACGTTTTCATTGGGGTGACCGGATAGTAAAATCTGGCCCACTTGTATAAGAACGCCTCAATGGTTCCTTTTGGTATTTTAATAGACCTATCAGGCTGGAGCTAAAGTGTGATGGAAGTGGGTTTGGCCACCCAAACCCAATTGCTTGTACATAGAATACGGCAACAGATCTGTCACTAGCTCCTGTGTTCCACAAGAGCTTTTCTCCAAGCCTGAGCCTCCAATATCACCGAGATCGTAGGGACATCCCGGATCCTTATAATTTCACTGAGTCTGCTCTCTATACTAAGTAATTAACTTGCCTGCTTAAAAAGGCTTTATTTACATTAAGACCCTTACTGCAGCACACAAATCCTTTAAGAATTTTTACAGGTAGGGAACCCGTTTAATCATATCGAGAGAGGAATATTGGACTTTCACTTGCCGCAATACTTCCAACATTTCTGTTTGGTTAACGTCGTTTCTTTCTCTGAGAACCCCGCTGAAACGCAGGGGATATTCTAATCTCTACTTTTCCTTGTCCACTGATTGTTCCTTCCCGAAGTGGCTCAGCCACTAAACGGAGCCGACTCTCGACCGGCTTGACATCAAGCCGCTTTAATTCCTTTCACTTCAAAGTCACAACTCCGCCTTAACTTCATCGGGCTTGCACTTAAGTCCCTGTCAGCCTTTTCTCTATCTACCACTTTCTCGAGTATTGTTGTGCCCGAAAGGAGCCTTCCCTTTTTCTCGAACTCTAATCGCTGACAGACAATGAAATCTCCAAATGCATATCATTCAATTTCACTGAGTGAACTTCTTCATCGTTTCAATTTTCTCGAATTAGTTCGACATTCAAGACCTTCTGCTCTTCTACAACATGCCTACTACCTTACTTAAATTCAGGATTGCCCTGCTCAACAGAGAAGATAGTGGAAAATGTTGTTGTATTGAAGTGGAATCAAACCGCTGATGCTCGAAGGCGTATACAAGGGGTTTGATTTCATGACAAATTTGGACAATTTCTCCAATTATTAGGGTTATTAGTGTCACCATATGGAGCATCTATGGGTGGTTTATTTTTGACTTATGGCATGGGCATGCTCTTGGCGTTACTCTCGTGGCAATTATTCACCGAAAAATTGAAGCAAGAAAATTGGGATGAAGATAGCTCATTTACTGTTTGCATTTCATGCTGATGTGTGATGTGCCATTACATGTGCATTTTAGGTGGGGAGTAGCCCTTGTAGAAGAATTCACCTACTAGGCATTACTCACCCCGTCGTGGGAACTCTCTTTCAGGTACAGGGAGTATTCAAGAAGACGACGCTCACTAGAGGCCGCTTTTGAGAAGAAAGCAGACATGTGGCTTTGATTATATATTTTTGTAAAAAATGTATGAAACATTCTGACTTATACATGTTTTTAAAGGAGGGTAATTAACTCTTAAAACTATTGTAATATAGTTGGTTATATTTTGATGAGTATGGATGTATAAAGTTCCGACGGGCCATTTTTACTCATGTTTGAGTCTCGTGCAGAGAGACACTCATTTTGTGGCATTGAGACACTCCAATGACTACAAGTATCCCGCTGTCGACGGTTGTCAATGGACCTGGTCAGTGTCACAAAACCAAACCACACACATCTTAAATTTAATTCTTAAAATGGGCAAAACCTAGGGCTATTACGTGAAATTTCTTTAGAGTAAAATAAATGGAGTAAGAGGAAACCTACCTCTTATAGTGCAGTTCTAGGTTTTTAGCCGTTTGGGTCTTCTCACTGCTTGACACTCATTCCTTTTCCTCTTTCTTTTCCCTCTCTTGCTTTTCTTTTTTTCCTCTATTTTCTTTCCTTCCTTTCCCTTTCCTTTCTTTTCTTTCCTTCTTTTCTCTCCGTTCTGCTCTCCACTTGTTTGAACCCGCCCTATTTATAATATTCCAAACCCCTAGCATGTTGACACATGGCTTGCCATGTGCCACACACATGCCTTGCCATGTGTCACCCGACACCTGATGCCTCGTAATACGTGAAATTCCGACAGTCTCGGAATCCAACGAAATTCGACCAGTAGCTAGATTTCGGGGTCCATTCCAACTATGAAATCCATTTCATCATCCAAGATCTAGAAAAATCTCACCGATAAATTACCGTTTTGCCCTTTTTATGAAAAATTTAAATTTAAATTTTTCACTAGTTTTACACTCTCCCCCCCTTAAAAGAATTTTGTCCCAAAATTCCCACAGATAATCATATACCAATACTGTCCTATGTGGAGGTAATAACTCTCATTCGATCATAATTTATGATGACCCAATGTGTCGTCAATCAGTCCATTTCGAGGATGACATCAACCTCGGACCTATTCATGATCCTTCGTTCCACCGTGAGTAGAGGCCAAGACATCTCTAACTCACACTTGACGTATCTCAAATAACCCTCAATTCTAGTTCCTAGGGAGAATTCCCCAAACAACTAATTTTCCGTAGGTCTTAACCTCCAAGTTTAAATTCATCACATAAGATGCAACAATGGAGCTATGATGCATACGACTAAACAATACCTAGTCAATAAGGCGAGAGTAGAAATGTATCCCGCATATCTAAATTTATCCCGCACGCCTCACCAAGCACCATAGGCACATGCCCTCGGTCTCCGCCAAGTCTCTACCGAAAGCCTTATCCTCGACCGACCCATGCCCCAGCCAATATACATGTCTCACGTCAAGGTGCTCACAGAGCACTCGCAACCGAAACCGGTCTCCGACCCATACCGGGGTGAGAAAGAACAAACTGTATTGGTGCATGTCCCACCGATGTTTGGGACTACGGTGTCCCATATCCTTGGGATCTCCGCCTTTGTGGGCAATCCCACTTCCCGTGCTCCAGTTCGGGTGACAAGAGGAAACATATCACGCCTTGCCCGACTGCATCCTGTTCCGGGCCTTAGCCTCGATAGTCGAGGCCCCGTATTGAATGTCCTGTGGAATAGAAGTCCTCCGTTTTCCTTGAGCTCAAGAAGGTCGATCCTCCTCTCCTCTTTCACTAGCACTGCATTCGATGCTCCATCATCAATCTCTCTCTCTATAGCCATAGTTGTGCTGACCATAGAGTCCATATCCTACAGGAGAAGTCCCGCAATCTTGCCCCGAATGGACAACTTCAGACCATCCTCAAATTTCCTGACCTTGGCCATATCTGTGGCCACATAATCATCCCCGAAACGTGCTAACTCTGTGAACTTAGCCACGTATTCAAGTACTATCATGGATCCCTGTCTCAACCCAAGAAACTCCCAAGCCTTGGCATACCTGAAACACAACAATGTGCCTTCAAGATATCCCACACACCCATTTGCCTTACCTCCAAATTCTCTCGGAGGTCTTCACCCACCTACCACACCTGGGGACTCACCCTCTGAAGAGAATACGTTGATGAGTGTCTAAAACACTCATGCGTCATCCCCGCATCCTTACTTTATGATTTAGTTCTCTATTTTATATATTGGTTGGGTGCATTATTGTCGATATATGATTTTTGGATTATGGTAATTAGAAAATGGTGGTTTTCAGAAGCTTTTTGGAAATGCGAAGAAGAAGAAGTAAAGACCCATGCAATAACGTCACGACGTTGGCACATTGCGACGTTCCAACATCGTGACGTTGCAATGTCGCGACATTTGGTTGATAGAAGTTATAGTCAAAGACCATCTCAACGTCACGTCGCGATTCCTGCATCATAATTATAAAAAGCACGGGAGACCCAATTTTCGAGATATCAAGGGACGTATGGACGAGGAGCACAAAACGAAGCAGGAGCAACCCAAGAGATTGAAAAGACTTCAGAGCCAGGTAGTCTCTCAAACCATTAATGATTTAAAGAACTATGCTTGTATTAATTTCCAATATGTTCTAGATTTATTTCTAGGGTTTTGTTGAACCCTGCTTCGGTTGTATGGATTAAGGTGTAAATCTAATCTTATTTAGTTTATTTATGATTTATATCGATTTGCTCTATGTCTGTGGTTTATTTTCATGGTGATGTCTGGCCAACATTGACATGATCTTGCTAGGTATTCGAGATCGAGAGATAAGGAATTCCAAGGATATGAGAGCACCTTTGGTTAATCGGCACGTAGATATCCCGATTCCGAGTGTGGCTGTAATGTGGTTTGAGCATTTGTTGCTTTCAGCTTCCAGGCCAAGAGAGACACCCAACCCTCACTACAGATAGTTAGAAGATACCTCGAGAGAGGATATCTCAGATGACGATCACCCCATCATTGAGAATTCATTAATAGACTGAATAATAATTCCTCTAGGTAATAATCCATCAAATGGGCAGGTGGAGGCAAACCCGGTTTTCACAAAAAAAAAAAAAAAAAAAAAAAAAAAGTAATTTCACAAGTTATTTAGATTTAGTTTAATTCTATACATTAATTAGAATTTTCATTAAGAGTTTAAGTCCAAGAGCACATCGTAGGCTAATTCCGTGAATCAATGCACTTCTCCCCGCGGGATCGATATCCATACTTAGGTACACTATATTACTTGATACAACTGTGCCCTGCACATAAGCGCTACCCAATTTATACTGACACATCACGCTTACCGCTTATCAAGTTTTTGACACTGGTCACGGGGAGAAGTTTTTTTGTGTTAATACCGACATTAGTGCAATTAGATATTACTTGAATTTTATTTTATTTTATTTTATTTCGGTTTATATAGTGCTTTCATGTAATTTGTCTGTATCATGCGTGATTACAAAGGGAAAGTTATCAGGAATGAAGGCAAATATGTGATCAAGTCAACTACTTCCATGCGATCCTGAACTAGAAAGAACCTTACACCGATTACGCCAGAAGAAATCAAAGAGAAAACATCGTTAAAACATAGAACTATGCGTAAAAAATGAAGGGCAAGATCAAGACCAAGAACAAAACGAAATAGTATGGGGTCATGGTAATGGGGAATAATGAATTATGCGCCCATGCCATTTATACAGCCGGGATGATTGATTCGTGGCCACGCAGGTGCTAAGAATCAACAAAATCTATAACCTAATACTCACTCGCTTAGCTTAACCACCGCAAAGATAGCTGCTCTAGGACCAACACGGATGGGTTTTCTTCTGCACTAAATGATTTATTAGGCTCAAAATGGTGAATTTGTTTTTGGATTTTAGATTTTGTGTAAAAGTGTGTGGAGTCGATGTTAGAAATTGAAAATAAAAAACGAAATAAACTAAAAATAAAAGTGTAAAAAGAAATCCTTGGCATTGGTCATAGTCAGGTTGATAGTGGTTACAAAGAGGTCCACTCGTTCATTTCCTCGCTGCCGGGATGACCTATAGTCACCAACCGATCTTCATTTAACTTTAAACTAAAACCCTATAATTTTCCTTGATAGAAAGCATTTATTTAGCATTTATGGTTCCCACAAAGGAAAATTCATCACCTTGACCCATCCTACAATGACTGCAAAGGGCACCAATGAATTCTTGGTGACCTACACAAGCATCCACCAACCCCACAAAATTACCAAGTATTGATCAACGATAGATGCATCTGCGTGAAAATATAACCCTCTTAACCTACCTTCGCACTCGGGGAATAGCAACTAATGATATTAAAAACAAGTCATAATACACTCCAACCCCCTAAAATCTCACAAGTATTGGCCAAAGAAAGTACATCAAAGAGCTTTAAACCTAGAGTTGCAAATTGGGAACCAAAATGAAAACCCGTCGCGTGAAAAATGTGGGAACAAATAAACCTTACTTCCCAAGCCTACAACCCCTCTTTCTCTTCAAGATACGATCTTAGCCAAACATCCTTGAGTTGTCATACTTAAAGGAGTGTTCGTTTCCTAGAAAGGGAGAGAAATGGGAGTAGTGCGAAGCTGGGAAATTCATTCCAATCGTCTCTTTATCACGGCGGATTTGATCTGTTTGTACGTGACCGAGGCTTATAGTGCTCAGCGGTATAGGAAATTACCAAAAAACAAAACCAAAAGTTATTACAAGGATAAAATGGGAAGAAACAAGAAATTGTAACAAAAAACACCAAAGCGTGCTGTGTGAACAAGTTGGAGGGTGAATAATACCGGGAGTGCATCATGATAGCAGAGTACTTCAAACGGCGAAATTTTATCGTGTCTTTGTTGCATTTTCTACTCTCTTTCCTTCCTGTCTCGATCTACAATGTCGAAGTTTGACTCGAATTCTTCGTGCTTGGATCGACTCAACAATTTCGACATAAATAGCTTGAAAAAACTACAAAATTAGCCACAAAATGCGATCAGTAGAATAGTAGGGACCTTAATGTAAAATCTGTTATTTAGAATGATATACACAAAGCACTCAAAACCTATAATAAATAGGGTTCAAAATAGCACTTTTTTTGGCACTAATCAATGATTCGTTTATGTTGCTAGAAGAGTTCGCCCTACCACCTACAGTTGTTCAGTCTGCTATCCGAAGACCTCCCATTTAGGCAAACAACTTTAGTCAAGGCAAGTGATCTTCAGATATGCTTCTCGTAACATTGCTCCACGTATCGCTAAGTGAGAATCCCTGGAATATGCACCTAACCAACTCATCGGCGTAGACACCATCATACAACGGGTGACCAAGAGGCGCCTGGATCGAGATTGCTTCTGCCTCATCAGGGTAGACGTGAGCTAAACGCTATCGATGAGTCGCCCACCGATTCCATTACTTCCATGGAATGACTTGGTAAAAGTTCCTAACAAAGTTCTTCCCTGCCTATAAGATTGCACAACTGGTGCAAGAGATCAATACTTTTAGACAAATCGGGAAGGGAGAGAAACCGGGCTGAAGCATGGGAGATTTCACAGAACCGTTAAGTGAGGTGTCCACACCACAAAGTTGAATTTGGGATGGATGCACCCACACCTTTTCTAACGATTTGAGGGATGCGACCATAACAGTTATAGATGCCTCAACAGGGGGTGAATTGATGAAGAAAACTATGAACCAAGCATAAGGAAATCTCGAAGGATACAACCACTAACAACAATTACACCTAGTGGACAGATTAACTCCAGAAAGGTCATGGGGAGTGCCAGATAATCCAGGTCCCAACTGTTACTCATGTCACGCAACTCATGAAACAGCTCACTGAACAACAAGGTATCGTAAATGCCGTTTAGACCAGCCTATAGGAGTTATGTGAATTATGTGGAGGGCAACGTAGTAGTATGGAATGTCACCGGACAAAGAATAGTAGAGCATAAAATTCAATATGTGTCGAGGTTTAACTCAACCATAACAAAGCAGTGGTCAAGATGGGAGCAATAATTATCATAACTGCATCAGTAAGTAAAAGTGGTGATGTAATAACCAAGGTAGTCACTATAGATGAGGAACAATCAACAACCCGCCACCACCCCAGTGAGCGGAACTCGCCTACCGAGAAAAGGGACTCGGAACAAGTCTTCGCCAAATGCTTATTTCATACCGCCTTTGGCGAATGAGACGGCATGGCATGCGTAACTGTGCCACCTAATTGAACAATCGTGCAAAGATAGTCAGAAACCCAGTTGAAAATGGGCCAAATGGCTAATATACTGACTGAGAGGTAGCAAGGTTCCTTGCCAAGCACTTAGAGAAAACCCCAGTAGCGACTAGCAGGGAACATGCGTTAAGGTTATCAATGCTGGCGAGGCAGAGAGCTAGCTACACGGGGGCCACCACCAGTAGTAAGAGAAGAGGAAACTGAGGTAGTGGAATAGTTCAGCTTGGAAGATCAGAGGCAAGGGGAGCAGCCCTAAGAGGAGAAGCTAACAGAGACACCAGATGGGAAGAAAGAGGTCGAGAGTCAGGCAACTTACAAAATTAAATCCATATCCCTAGCTGCCGAGGCGTAATAAATCGGATGCGCTTACTAAATTCATGAAGTCAAGAAATCGCGATATCAACATTCCATTCGTAGATGCATTAGATCATATGCCCAGCTACGTCAAATTCATGAAAGATATACTATCCAGGAAAATAAGGTTATTAGAATTTGAGACATTGAATCTTACTGAGGAGTGTAGTGTTATACTTAAGAGGAAATTTCCACATAAGCTAAAGAATCCAGGCAATTTCACAATCCACTATAAGATAGGGAACTCGATCTTTGAGAGAGCCTTATGTGACTTGGGAGCCAGTATTAACCTCATGCCTTTATCCATTTTCGCATGGTCGGGTTTTTAGTGAAGCTAGACTCTACTACTAGCTTCGCTCTACAACCGGCAGATAAAATCATTGAAACATACTGGGAGTGATAGAAGATGTTAGTAAGGTAGACAAGTTATCTTCCTAGTCGACTTTATAGTTAAACATGGAGGAAGATAAATAGATACCCAATATATCTGCATACCATTTAGCAACCCGGCAGTGGCTGATCATGTGCGTATGAGAGAGTCAAACTAAGAACGTAGGGATTACTAAGTCGATGCAAGGTGTTTAACGCGTGGTGAGGTATCCAAAGGGAGAGCTTACGCATGCTTGAAGTGATAGAGGTAGTGTAGGCTATAGCGCCTAGCCGCAGTGGTTTGACTGACTTTGAGGCTAGCCTGTGCAGAATGCCAAAGAGGAACTGGGCGAAGAGGCCAAAGAGTACGTATGGATGGACTCCTTCCAGCAGAACAGGAGGAAGTATTATGAGCCGTTAGGAGAGAACACTCAAACTTCAGTGCCCTCGGTTGAGCAACCGCCATAGTTGGAGCAAAAACCACTCCTTAGTCACTTGAGGTATGCATACCTAGGGGAATCCTCAACCCTACCAAGATCATATCAAGATTCTGATAAAGAATGGTGGGCAGTTATAGCTTAAGAGTGCTTCGAGATCCCAGAAAGGTGATCTACTGGCCCTTAGTCGATTCAAGGATCTCATTCCTCCATGTATGCACTGATCCTATTTGAGGATGGGCACAAACCGCCGTAGTTCGCAGGATACTAAACCCGACAATGAAGGAAGTGGTAAGAAAAGAGGTATCAAGGGTTAGATGCGTGGAGTGATCTACCACCTCGTATAGTTCGTGGGTAATCCCAGTACAAGTTGTTCCAAAAAAGGGAGGGACCACAGTCATACGGACTGAGAATAACACACTGCTACCTTCTCGAACAGTTATAGGGTGGAGGATTTGCATAGACTACTGGAAATTAATTAAGGCAACTATAAAATATCATTTCCACTATTCCCGATCGATGTTAGACTCCGTTTCGCAAGGCATGAGTGCTATTGTTTCGATGGGTATTCAAAGCTATAATCGATCACCATATCACTAGAGGACCAAGAGAAAAACAAAATTTACGGCTCGTATGGTATCGCTTGCTTTAGTGAATGCCTGGCTATGTAATGCACTGTGCACGTTTCACAATTCTGACGATGGCCATATTCTCATACATGGTCGAGAGAATAATTGAAGTATTCATGGATAATTTCTCTTTGCTAGGGAAATCTTTTGATAATTGCTTGGAGAACCTGAGACATGCACTGATAAGATGTGAGGAAACCAACCTTGTGCTGAATTGGGAAAAGTGTCACTTCATGGTGAAGGAAGGCACTGTACTGGGGCACCGGATATCAGAAAGAGGAATCGAGGTAGATAGAGCCAAGATTGAAACAATAGAGAAGCTACTGCCCCCATCTTAAGTGAAAGGAATAAGGAACTTTCTAGGTCACGCAGGATTCTATAGGAGATTCATAAAAGATTTCTCCAAAATAGCTAAGCCCCATCGACCGCTTGTTCGCTGAGCCACTGAAGTTCGATGATCGCCTCAAAGCCGTTTTGCTTCAAACAAAAATTTCCAGATAAGCACCTATTGTAGTAGCACCGGACTGGAATATTCCTTTTAAACTAATGTGTGATGCGAGCGACTACGCTATAGGGGCCATGCTAGGACAAAAAAGGGACAGAACATTTCAAGTTATCTATTATGTGAGTCGGACGTTGAATGATGTGCAGCTCAACTATGCAACAATTGAAAAAGGACTTCTAAGCATTGAATTGCGTTTTTGATAAAAGTTCCACCAGATTTTTAATTGGTAACAAGGTAATAGTACAATCGACAAATTTTCAAACCATAAAGTACTTGATGAATAAGAAGGATGTGAAACCGAGACTGATGTAAGGTGTGCATTACCTAGAGTTCGACCTAGAAATTAAAGATAAGAATGGGATTAGGTAATCTAAGAGAGTCGACCACCTTTCATGATTAGAAGGGTCGAGTAAAGAAATCTAAATCGATGATTTCCGATGAACAACTGCAATTGAAGACAAAGAGCCACCGTGGTTCATGGATTTTGAACTACTTGGCAGCAAGAGTGCTCCATAATTTAGTTACCAGAAGAAGAGATTAAGATACAGCACATTACCTGAGGAACCCATCCTATATAAGCATTGTGCCGACTAGGTGATAAGAAGATGTGTCCCAGAAGAGGAAATAGAAAGTATTCTAACTCATTGTCATTGATAATGGGATAGAGGTGTAAAAGTTAAGCAAAATGTTATCCGCACAAGTATACGCTGGCCAGTTCACACAGCGTAGTGGCTAGTCAAGGTCTGCTCCATGAAGAGAAGTTTGCTGAATATTGGCTTAGTAACCTAGATAATATTTGGATCCAGTCTTTGATTAGTGCCCAAAAAGTGCAATTTCAACCCTATTCGTGATAGGCCTTTAAAAGCTTACAGACTAATCATATCAATTAAGCCAATTGGATATGTGCGTGTCCATTTAGTTCCACTCAATACCATTTCAGCTTGTTCGTGATTTCGTAGGTTTTCAAGGCACTTCAAACCACTCCGGTGGTTGCTTGATGACAATATATGTGCCGGATGCCGAGGAAACACTGTTTTCAACCATCCAAAAATATCAAACTCGTGAATTCAAGGCAATGTGATGAAGAAAGAGTACCGAGGACGTAGTACAGCTGAGCAATTCCGTGAAATTTCGCTATGATTGCTAAAATTTACTGATTATAGTACTTCAAGAACCATAGCGAAAATTTCGCAATCCTAGCGAAATTGGAAAATTTCGCTAGGCTAGCGAAATTTCGCTAGCTAGCGAAATTCACTATGCCTAGCGAAATTAACCAATTTCGCTATCTCACATGAATTTCGCTAGGCTAGCGAAATTTCGCTAGCTAGCAAATTATCAAGGATATTAAATTTTCACCAAGTATCTCCCGAAAAATTTCTCGCCATCTCGGTGTAATTCTCTAGCGAAATTTCTCATAGGCTAGCGAAATTCCTCACTTATCCCAGCCAGCCCTCCCGCAGCGAACAATTCCCGCCCGCACTTTGGTGTATTTATTCCTAAACGACCACGCTTTGGTGTATTACCACCTTGTCCTCAGATGAGCCAATATTTTAGGCTTTCTTTGTATTTTCACACTTGGGTGGCCTATAAGCTCCCTTATGATTTTGTAACCCTAGGCAACTTTTAAGCAACTCATTTCAAGAAGAATTCTCAAATTTTCATTTTAAAGGTTTGCTTTTTCTCTTCTCTCTCCTTTCTCATTTTCTAGTTGCCAAACACTTCTTGAGGATGACAACTCAAGGGATGCTTGGCTAAGCCTCATAGGCCTTGAAGAGGAAGGCTGCTAGCTTGGTTTTCAATGTTGCAGTTGTCCTCATGTTTTAAATGCTACTGTGCATCGTATTTATGACTCCCAATTTTCCAAACTAGGGTTTAAAGCCATTTAATGTCATTACTTTGGTTAATACTTGGTTATGCTTTTAGTAAGAATGAAGCAAGATACCATTGGTAGATGCACCGTTATTCTTTAGATGGTCTCTTACTTGAGCCACCTAAATGAGGTCAGAGTGTTGTGGTTTTAAACCGGGAAGGGGCTATGAATGCATGTTACCCTGTGGTCGACCAAATGGGAGTGGTTCTGTGGTTAGGCTATAGTTGCAAAGATCCTACTATGGCTCGACTATAGGTTGCTTGCCATAATGCGAGAATATAACCCGAGGACACTTGTTAACCCCATGTTATCAAGCTAGTGACCTAAACCTTCAAGGTTACCATATTTCACACTTTATTTTAAGCCATTGGCAAGAAGGCCAAGAAACAAACAACCCCACCGCTTTTGAAACAAATCCAAAAATCCAAACAAAAAAGGGGTCACTATTTTCATACACTGATGCGAATCATTCCTAGGATAAACCATCCCCGTGTTCCACCTTTCAGGATCATGTTGCAGTTTGACTACGATAAAGAGGAGGAACATAGGGAAACAAATTTTTGTTGATTCCGCCTCACCCTACCGTGGCATGAATCAAATGACGCCGCTTGTCGGGATGGTGCCAACCATGTTTGATATGGAAGTGTACTTGTAATCAACATTACAAGTGTAGGTGACCCTTTAACCCTTTTTTGGTTTAATACCAACCTAAGTTTTCACTACTTTTGCAAGAATGACCGTTTTTGTTTTGCATACGCCGCTTTATTTTAACTAACACTAACCTTTGCCAAGTTTGTTGTGCCTTTGGTTGCCTTAAAATTGTGTAAATGTGTGTTTATGCACCAAGGGGACAAGAGACACTTCAGTAGACTACGCAGAATCAGTACAATTAATCAACAAGGCAGAAGTCAAGGTAATAATAAAGGAAAACATGGAACCCCTACCCGGAAGAACAGTCAAGAGGTACACCTCGTTGAATCCAAAGAGCTTACATCAATGAGGGATCACATACACTTCTAGAGTTAGTGCCCTTCCGCATCATACCTCCCGTCGAAGATGTAGCAAAGGAGGCCTCTATTTGTGCTCCCTACTCCTGACATATCATGGTATGGGAAAATGAAACCCATACACCTATATTAGGATTTTGAGGAAGTTTGCATTACCTTTTAAGGGAAGGTATGATGGACATGATTTGCTGAAGTTAGCATTTCCACGACCTCAAGGACAAGGCCAAGATATGGTTTAACCCACCGAGGCCCGTAACTATTAGAATTAGTCAGCAGAGTTTTTAAAGAAATTAAGGCCCACAAGACCAACAATTTGAAGAGACAAATCTACACATTTGGTCGCTTCTCGACAACGTAGAGGTTCTACCAAGGCTGGAGAGATTCACGAGACAATAAGTGTTTGTCCACATCATGGTTTTGACACTTGATGCAGTGAACCACTTTCTATGGTGGTATGTCTCCGCCATGAAGCAACCTATCGGAGACCATGTGCTGGGAGATTTTCTGAGCAAGCATCCTGATGAAGCCATGGATTTTCTGAACTATGTGGCTGAAACTTCTAAGGGTTGGGATGAGCCAAACCTGAGAGAAATGGAAAAAATGAGGCCCTCAGCCAACCCTAGGGGAGGAATTTATACACTGGAAAATATGGAAATGAAAGCTAAATATCAACCCTAGCTAGGAAAGTGGGAGGAGCTTAGAAGGCAAACGACCTACGAGAGTGGTGCAAGGACTAAAATCCCGGCGACAGCTAATCCATGCACCACTTCCAGCCCACTCCGCCCACCCGTAAGAACAAAGAGATCCCATGGCCCCTTCAAGGAAGGATTTGATGTCGAATATGCAAATGCCGTAGGTAGTCAATACAAGCCACCACAACCTAATGCTCCATATGGGAATACCTACAATTCCACCGATAATCACCCCCAACTCTCCCGGAAACCTAATCCCCCGCCTATGTGCTCCTAGGTGCCAAAACCACGCTTTTGTTCCACCTCTCAATCCACAACCACCACCATCCTCCCTGCCCGTGGAACAAGCCATATTGAATGGAGTAAGGTAGAAACTGTGGAAGAGCAAAAGGGGATCAATGCACAACTGTAACAGCATCGATAATTTGCAGAGCACACTTAACAAGAGAATAGATGGGCTTCTGAGAGTAATCTTAACTGAAAATTTGACAACCCAAGATTCAATCACAAAGATCAACAAATTGCTGGAGGTACAGGAGAGAGGAAGGTTTCCTTCCCAAACATTGCCAACCAAAGGAGTCCACTAGGTAGTTCATCCAAAGAAAGCAGAATGGACGAGGTGAAGGCAATAATCACTTCTGAGGAGCGGAAGCAGGTTGATCAGCCCATGCCCAAGCCTGTTGAGGAAACCAGAAAAGGAGAAGAATTAGAGCCAGAACACATTTTCCTGAAGGAGGACTCAATGAAGCACTGCATGCCACCATTTCACTGTGTGCACTAAAGAAGTAAGAAGAAGATCCCAAGAAAGTGTGTGCATCCTAAGTCCTAAGGCAGGAAGCGAACATACCCTTTCGGGATACTCACAACAAAGTCCTGCTCAGTAAAGTTTTTGAAGGACCTTTGAGCAATCAAGAAGGTCATACTTGAGAGGTACATTTTAATCGAATGTCAAGGCCATAATCCAAAGTAAGAACCCAAACAAATAAGGATCCGTGATCCCCACAATTTCAGTTAATACTGTGGGACTTAGCAGACAAATCAATGCTGATCTAGGAGTTGCCAGGAACCTACTGCCGTACTCGCGTACAAGCAGCTAGGGTTCGGGAGAGCTTAAACCTACCAACATCACTCTATCATCGTCGATCGATCTATGAAGATCCCTAAGGGATAGTTGAGGATGTGTTGGTCAAGGTAGACAAATCTTACTACTCCAAGAGAGGATTTTGTAGTGTTAGACACCGAGCTAATAGAGAATGGGCCCAATCATGTGCCAATTAACTGAAGACACCATTTGGCCATCAAGAATAATCATCACTGTCAAAACTGGGTCATGCAACTTACTATAACATGATACTGAGCTAACATATTTCACTCTGAATACTAAAAAAACAGCCAGGAAACCGAAAATCATGACCGATGAAGTTTATTCGCTTGGTCAATGCGTAGTCGAATGTCCAAGAATCGAGAATAGATGACCGTTGACGGTTATGCTTTGCATTGCCATCAGACACCGCAGGCAATCACTAATCTCGTGAATCGCCTGGAAAGAAAAGCAACCATGGGAAATCGAACATCAAGGCTGCTGCACAAACCACTGCAAGGGTTGAGGAGCTTCTCCTCTTCGACCTTCCATGAGTAATTCTGTGACTGTGGGCTGGTTTGGTGTTCACTGAAACCAAATTGCAGCTCAATAATTTTTGGTTTTTATTTTTATTTGGTCAATTTCATTAATTTTGGCTATTTTTAGTAAGTTTCGACTAGTAGCTTTCCTCATAAGTGGTTCTTTTGATTCATTATTATTTTATTTTATATTAAATTTTTAGATATATTTTATATAATTATTTTTAGTATTATTCTACTTTAATGTCAAAATTAATTCATGAGTGTAGTTAGCTAAATAAGAGAAGGTAAAACGCCAAGTGACTGCTCTACACCAACTGCGCTTTATAAAATGAAGGTGGGAGGCTCTTTTCAAGAACTCATCTTCTTCCCTCCCCAACCACCGAGCCCCGAGCCATCACCGCTGCCTCCCAGCCGCCGCCTGCTCGCGCCTCCACCACCGCGACCAACATCACTATCGCCGCCCGGAAGCCACCCGCCGCCGACATCGGGCTCCCCGACCGAAAGCACCGACACAACCACAAGTGAGCCAGCCTCCAGTAGCACCGCCGCTTCCCCATCGCTGCGTGTTTCCCGCGGCCCGTCCAAGATTACGTCTACGCCGTAGGCCCCGCGACAAATTGCACTCCGCTGCCGCCCACGCTCGTGCCCTCGACCTCAAAGGTCGCCACGCCTCGCCGCTTTCGGGTCAACATTACGCTGAGTCGGCTCTGTGTCCTTTTCCCACTACAGACATGGTGAGCACCAGAGGTGGGCCCCGCCGCCCCAGCTCCTGTCGTTCAGCACTCCCGAAGGTGAGACAGCCCTGCATCCGCCCCGCACGCAGCGCTCCGAGGCGCACCCCCGAGGAGCCTGGATTGGAGACACGCACACGGATAATCCTGCCTCTTCACCAAGGCCAAAGGAGATCCGTGAGGGCCCAACCTCCGTTGGCCCAGATTCAGATCTCCGGAGGTGTCCCCCATCCTCAGCCACAAACCATCGCCTACTACATCACCGCAGAGGCGGTCTTCGCTCGCCATCGCCAAAATTTCGAGGATTGTAGAGGCTCTGGCCTGTCGGGCACCCTATCCCGGGGAATGTCGGGCTTCACTCGAGAGACTTCCATGGGGAGTCATACTACGACGTCCCGGCGCTGATGGCGGATCCCAGATTCAGGGACTCGATGCGACTGATCGAGCACTACTCCCTGCTGCCATTTATGACGCCGAGGCAGTTCTACTACCCCCGGGTGGTTCTACAGTTTTACCATTCGATGACCTCCCGGGGAGCACCTAGTCCGCTCGAGCTCCGGTTCACTATCGACGATCGCCCAGGAGTGCTTCCGTTAGCGACATATCAGCCGCTGGGCTGGGCTCCCGCAGATACCGCAGCCACCTCGGAGGTTATGGGGATCGCCTCCCCACCCGAATATGGAGATGGTCCGCTAGCTTCCAGCTCGAGACACCACCGCTGGACCCGCATCTATTCCGGAGGCAGCTCCGCCATATACTTATTGATCATCCGTCATGTGACCAAATTTCATTCCCACTTCAACACTACGACAAATAAGAGGGGGCCATCCTCGAGGCTCAGACCGGATCCCGCAGGATTCCTCGGTTCAGTCCTCCGAGTTAGTGATGACCTCCCCACGCATTTGAAGACAAGGTCCACCGCAAGGGTCTCAGGTTTGAGCTGCAGAGTCTACCCTGTCGATTCATCACGACTCGAGCCAGTCCCTGAGCACTTGGGCCTCTCCTGAGGAGCCTGATGGGAAGAGGATTGGGAGTCCTCCCATCCCGTCGATGACGAGCGAGAGGATGCCGATATCTTTCTCCCAAAGAATGGACTAGTGAGGAGGTGCCAGACGATAGGTTTGAGCACCCGGTGAGAGATAGTCATACCTCGAGTCTCGAGGTGCGAGAGTCCCACCCCATATGTCTCCTCCATCTCCTCCTCCACCTACTTCACCGCAGCTCACTGGAGCATCTGTGCCCATCTTATACGTAACGCAGATTCATCGGGAGATTCATGTCGCACTGTGGAGCCAGCAGGAGTTATGGATGTCAGAGGCTCATCGGCCGCTACTCCAAAGTGCAAAGACGTGATCAGGAAGCCGCCCAGCCGAGGCCACTTGGTCGTTGTCATGCCAGGCCCAAGCAGATCATGAGTCACCCTGCCTCCACACATGTTCCCGACATCAGATGAGCCAGCAAAGAAACAGCCAGCCAGGAGCAGCCTTCTTTAGACATGTCACACAAAGAAGAGCAGCCGGATCCACCACCACCACGAGATTGAGGTGGTCGCATCTGCCCCTAACTTTCCTATCCCTATTATATGTCTATGTTTTTACCGGGAGGAAAAGTTGTGAGGTGGGAGTGTCTTCTCGTTATGTTTTTGTATAGTTTCAAAGATTAATAACCCTACTAATTTTGTGTAGGATTCATGCATAGGAAATATAGTAGGCAAAGTGATATCTTTTGTATGTTTAGCTTTGTTATGTATACTAGCCATTTGGCTATATCAAAAGCTATACAAGCAGCATGGCAAAGATACACTTTGCACATTCACTTTTCAGGCCTCCACTTTTTCAGATCCATTCGCTTTTCAATCGACAATTGAATTGCTTTTAATTGACAATTGAATTGCTTTTTTAATTGACGTATTGAATTGCCTTTAATTGGAAAATGAAACCCTCGTATGTTACCTTAATGTTAGAACAATTCCATGCATGAGTTAGTTCGGGTCAATTGAACGTTACCGCTTTCAACTCGAACATTCTCCCTCGAGCTAATTCACACACCGTGACACCGATGAAACAACAGTATGAAATTATGTGTCTCTTTTCGCCTTACAGCCGGCCTTAGAGACATGTTGGATTTACCCATAATAGGTTTCAGTTACTCCTATATTTGAAGACCAATGTAGTCTTCCAAAAGGAAAAGAAAAGCAAAAGAAAAAGAAAAGAAGAAAAAGAAAAGAAGAACAAAGTCTGTGGACGCTTGCTCTGAAACCGAGCACGTCCGAGGGGTATATACAAAGCCTTGAAGCCCGATGCCCTAAGCCTTAATTGTTGGGAGTCACGATCATGCTCGCTACACTGTGGATAGGTGGAGTTTAACGTATCGTGTGTGCTTAATTTCGAAATCATACTAGTCCCAGAAGCCCTGAAGAGTTTGTGGTCACGTGATTCTTTGGCTTCTTGATGCCCTAAACCTTAATTGGTTGGGAGTCATCTATGACCCCTACATGGACTTTGGTGAAGTCGGGTTTTAAAGGTGATTGCACCCACATTATAGTCAAATAAAGAAAGAAGAGTGTAGCTAATCCCCTATTTAGGTCAGTTCAACGCTTTAAGGCCATTTAGGCGGTAGGTTTGGGAGGAGATAATTTACACTTTATTAACAATCATATATTAAGAAACCATTAGACTTTGGTGGAAATTCAGGTTGAGAACTATGGATCCAGGTCACCAAAACTGTTTTTATGGTTTTTTGCTCTCTCATGTTTGCTGAACAGTATCACTATTCATTTTAAAGGTAATGCCTATATGTATGAGTGCCACCTTTGAATCATATACACTTTTTGTAATTCACGTATGCATGTCCTGATTATTTTAGTAATGGGTTAAAGGACTAGCAACATGTCGGTTAAAGTGTGATTAAGGCTCAAAGTAATTTGGAACTTATTCAGATAGGTTTGAAGTGTTACATACTAATCATATCAATTAAGCCAATTGATATGTGTGTCATTTAGTTCCACTAATACCATTTCGAGCTTGTTTTGGTGATTTCGTAGGTCTTTGCGTACCTCGTACTTTGTGTTTAAGTTGATGACAATATATGCTAGGATCTTTTGAAACACGGTGTTTTCAACCATCCAAAAATATCAAAACTCAGTGGAATTGAAGGCAATGTGATGAAGAAGAGTCTTGGAGGATCTGGAGTGCGGTAGACAATTCCGGGAAATTTCGGTATGATTCACGAAAATTTATTTGGGATTACTTGAAAATTCGCAACCATAGCGAAAATTTCGCAATCCTAGCGAAGTGGAAAATTTAATGACTAAGCCGAAATTTAAGCTAGCTAAGCGAAATTCACTATGCCTAATGAAATTAACCAATTTAAGCTATCTCTGTATAATTTCGCTAGGCTAGCGAAATTTCGCTATGCGAGAATTCATTGTTGATAGCGAAATTTTCAATTTTAAGCTATCTCTCGAAAAATTTAAAACTATCTCTGTGTAATTTCGCTAGCGAAATTTATGGAAACTAGCGAAATTTTAAGCTATCTATTGAGGATTCTCTTATAAGCCAGGAATTCACACACATTAATTTTGTGTATTTGTTTCTAGCGACCTACGTTTTGGTGTATTCTCTGCTTGTCCCTTGTATGAGCCAATATTTTAGGCTTTCTTGTATTTTTTCACACTTTGTTAGCCTAAGCCCCATGATTTTGTAACCCTAGGCAACTTTTAAGCAACTTTTGATTTCAAGAAAGAATTCCCATGACTTTCATTTTAGGGTTGCCTTTTCTCTCTTCTCTCTCCTCTTTCTTTCATTTTCTAGAAATTGCGAAACGCTCCGCGAGGATGACAATGCTTGGCTAAGCCTCATAGTCATGAAGAGGAAGGTTGCTAGCTTGGTTTTGGGGTTGCTGCAGGTTGTCCTCATGTTTTAAATGCTACAGGTACTGTATTTATGACTCCCAGCTTTCCAAACTAGGGTTTAAAGCCATTTAATGTCATTACTTTGGTTAATACTTGCCATGCTTTAGAATTACGAGTGCATACTTATTGTAGATGCCTTTGTTATTCTTTAGATAGTCTTTCGAGCCAACGAAATGAGGTTGAGTGTTAGGGTTTTTTAAGCTGAAAGGGGGTTTGTGAATGCATGTTACACAGTGACTCAAATAGGAGTGGTTCTAGGGTTAGGTTTATAGTTAAACAAAGATGGAGTTATGGCTTGGACTATAGGTTGCTTGCCATAATGCGAGGATATAACCCGAGGACACTTGTTAACCCCATGTTATCAAGCTAGTGACCTAAACCTTCAAGGTTACCATTTCACACTTTATTTTAAGCCATTACAGTTAGCCAGTAAACAAACAACCCTATTTTGTTTTGAAACAAATCAAAAATCGAGCAAAAGGGGTCAGCTTTATTTTCGCCTGGCAGTCACGAATCATTCCTAGGATGAAAACCATCCCGTGTTCGATTACTAGACCGCTAATTTGCGGTAGCTTGACTACGGCGGTAGGAGGAACATAGGAGCAAATTTTGTTGATTCGCTCACCTTTACCCAAGTGTACGAATCGGTCTTATAGTGAATTATAACCTAATTTAACTAATGTAAGGAAAGCCTAATATTCAGATTTTGATTTAAAGTAATGATGAGAAAACTAGGGTTTTGCCGGTTCTTACCACACCTAATGGATTTTAACCTAGATAGCGTATTTATCTAATATTTCATATGATTTATGTTAGCTGGTTGATCGTGCCTACAAGAGATTCTCTCTCGAGATAAATCTGCCTATCTTTCCAGTGGGGTGTATTGCATCTCTGCTTCGACCCCTTGACTCTAAGATGCATAAATGTGCAAACCCTAGTGCTACACTTAGAACACGGGATATCTCTATTCCTTGATTGACCAAGTGTTGCTTTACCCATGTCCATATTAGTCATCTTCTCTAGATTTCAGACTCCTAGCAATAGCAAGCTAAAATTGGCCAAATAATAACATGTGATTAAATTTAGGAGTAAAGCAATCATACAAATTCATACCAATATTAAATAAACCGCAATTAATACATTAATCCATAATGGTGTGGTTAGGGTTGAAAAAACCCTAGAGAGAAAAGTTAGTTCATAGTGATTTTCATTACAAACTGAAAGATTTTTAATATAAACTGAATCAGGAAAAGAAACACAGAAGAAGCCGTCTTTGCGATCTCTCGGAATCCATCTCCGCCATTCTCCCTCTGTCTGTTTGTCCTTATCTTCAATTTGCCTCCGAATCCCCCCCCTCGAAAATGCTTCTCTTTTATATCTCGGGACTCGGGCCCATCATTGGCCCAGAATTCTAGAGTTTTTTTTGCTCCCGATTCTAAAAGAACACCTCGCTACGCCGCGGCGAAGGGGTGCTACGCTGTTGCTTGCTCAGTCTCTTTAGTTCCTCCCTCACTAGTTCAACTGCGATTGTAGGACCTCCCACTGGCTAGCGAAGGACTACCACAACTTGGGTTCTTCGCCCTTGTACCTAAAACATGCTTTGGTTCTCCTTTGCTTTATTTAGCTTCCTTTTTGCTTCTTATGTTGTAGGTATCTGTGAAACATTCTGATAAAAAATATGGAGGAGTGTCTTAATATTAGTGAATATGAATGTGAATCATGTAATTGAGTTATAAAAACACCTAGAAATCTTACGTAAACGCATGCATAATTCACACCGATCAACACCCCCAAACTTAGTTTCTTGCTTGTCGCCAGGTAAGAACAGACTCTAATCAAGGGACGCAAGACTAAAGCGTAACTAACATTGATGATATGTGTCCAATGCACATGATACCACGAAAAATGGGTCAACATGAACCAATTCGTTAGATCTAGGGACAACCTCGGTTTGTTCAACTTTCAAGAATCTACATTGAGTCAGTCTCAGTTGACCAAGCAAGTCAAGCCCCCTTTTTAGTGCTCAATAACCTTTCCAGGAATTACATGGTGTGGTTGAAGTGAACTCCAATGTATAACTCAACTTTAGTACCCCCAGACTGAATTTAACTTACTATTGGTATTAACTTAACCTGTGAAGAGGATAAGAACGCACACATTTATTCACTTCAACTAATCCTAAGGGGATTAACTCTAAGATAAAATTGAAAGAGCACTAGTGCTAATAAGTTTTAGATGAGGGTTCATGTAGCGGGGATCCGTTGGTGACTCCCCACCAGTTGGTTAAGGGCACTAGGCATTCAGTTCCCCTCGAACTTCACCTCGAATACTCAACCAAACCTCAAGGCCCTAGACTATGGAAATCATCCATCCTCTGTCCCATGTAGCTGGCAGTGAAGTCAATGGCTCCCGGCCAATTGGCTTAGGGCATTAGGTTTTGAAAGGCCTCTCGGACTGTGCTCAGGATTCCGATTGGATGATCCACTTATTGCAAACCAAAAGCTTATTATTATTATTATTATTATTAGTATTATTATTATTATTATTATTATTATTATTATTATTATTATTATTATTATTATTATTTTTAAATATTTGGGCCTCAAAGGCGATACTCTTTTACTAAGGTGTCCCATCACTTAGGTGTTTAAACTTTCTAAGGTTCGTAAAACTCTTGTATGCTGAGTCTGGAGTCTAGGCATACTATGAAGATCACGTGTGTGTGTGCAGTAGCTTACTTTGGGAATTGGTTTCTTGAAATTTAAAAGAGGTGGCTAGACATGGTCATTCTTAACTTTTTTACAATGCAGTCCCGATCGTCAAACACCCTTGGAGTTCCCTATTTACTCGAAATACAGTCATTATGCAATTACTATGACTCCCCTTTTTGCAATCATGGCCAAGACTAAAGCTGGGAACAATTAATACTAAATCCGGAAACTACCATATTGATGAGTATCTTAAATACTCATTTTATCCCTATGCTTTAGTTATTTTTTCTAGTGTTTTTTATGTTAAATAGGTGCCCTAATGCTCTAAAAGTTCATACTTATGATCAGGTCATCCATTTGATGGAATTGTGTGCAAAATTAGTGGAAAAACTACTACAAAAGCGTCTTTTGTATTTTGAGCGTTTTGGATATCATATGACTCAATTGAAGCAAGATTTATATGTATGAATTTTAGAAACTTCACAAAAAGGCTTTCCAGGGATACCAGAACACAAAATTGGAGTTCGAACAAAGTTATGCAAGTTCCAAAACTTGAAGAAAATCGGCCAAACATTGCGGCACCTCAGCGAGGAGAGAGGCTACTTTATTTGGACTTTTTCAGAAAACATATGAGCTCCTATTGCATCAAGTCATATATGGATAGATTCTAAACTTCAAGAGATTTCCAACGGTACCAAGAACACCTAAATCGGAGTTCGTATGACAAAGTTATGACCTTACGAAGTTGGAGGGCAACGGGGACTGCGGCAACGTCAGCGTTGAGCCAATATTCGCGGCGTTGCAGGCTGCGAAACGACGTCGCGACGTTGCCAAACGACAATCGCGACGTTAGGGTCGATTTTGGATGGATTTTGCCCATTTGAGCCCATAATGGAGGATTAAAAGCTCAAAGCATAGGGATCGAGAGGGCCGATTTTGAGCGGTTTTGGGCGTTTTTTGAAAGAGGACCACTCTCTTTGGGTGAAAACACCTAGGGCACACATCTTGAAGGGGAGAAAAGCTTGAGAATAAGAAGATTGAAGAAGAGGAGATGGGACTTTCACTTCAAAATCGTTTATTTTCATCCTCTCTCTTTTTTTCTCTTTCTTTTGATGGTTTTCTTCCACATAGAGATGTTCTAGGTTTCGTTCTAGGGTTTTGTCAAAACCTAACTGCACTTGTACGGATTAGTTTAATTTTCATTTTTATTTAATATAAGTATGATTTTTATCGACTTGCTTTATTTCTGCAATAATTACATGTTAGGGTTTGGCCAACTTTGGCATGCCATTGCTAGGAGTCTGAGATCGAGAGATGATGACTCCTAGGGACATGAATAAAGCAACAATTGGTGTCGTCGGGAGGGAATAGAGATATCTCGGGTTCCATTTGTGGCATTAGGGTTTATACATTTAAGCGTTTGAATTCGGTCAAAGCGGGGAGATGCAATACACCCAGGCGAGATAGAGTAGATATATCTCGAGAGAGAATATCTTGTAGGCATGATCAACCCGCTAAGCGTAAATCATATGAAATATTAAATAAATAACTTACTTAGGTTACAATTTACATCAGTGTGACGGTGAAATAACCAAAACCCTAGTTTTTCATAATTGTTAATTGATTTAGCAAATAATATAGGATTAGTTTTTCTTTTTATTAATCGAAGATTCATTCACGATTTTAGGTCGAATAATATTTTAAAGCGTAAAGTCGTACTTTCGACACACTTCTCGCGTGGATCGATATCCGTACTTAGGTACACTATATTACTTGAGGCGACGCGTGCACTTGCACACATAGGCGTACACATATATACACACCACGCTTTCGGCCTATCAAGTTTTGGCGCCGTTCTTGAAGTGAAGTTTTGTATTGATATTGTGACAACGCACTAGATATTACTTTGGATCCAATTTTTTATTTAATACATTTTTATTTATTTATTTTTTTTATTTTATTTTTTTATTTTACCCATTTTACATCTGTGCTTGTTACTTGGTCTCTATTGTTTGTTTGTGGTTTCAGGAGGTTAATTTGCATTCATACGAAGATAGGGTCAAGGTGAACTAGTTCCTTGCACGATCAGTTTGAGAGGAAACGCAAACATACTACTTAAAGCGAAAGTACAAGTTTCAATCACAATGGATCAGATCATCGAGTTGACAAATGCATTGGCTGACCTTGAGCAGCAACTAAGAATGCGGCAATTGGCTGATGGGCATCAAAGAAGAGTGACAACTCAAGTGCGAAGTCAAGTGTGGCAGCCATATGCATCAATGGATTATGCTCAGTATGGAGGTACCCCATGCTTGAGCAATCACTGTCATTTGGATGGAGCCACCACCCAGACACACTCATGGAATACAAGCTACTTGGCACTCTTCAATCTCCACAAGTCAGATCAAGCCTAGAAGAAGCTATGGATGAATTAAGAAGAACTCAAGCTGCATTTACCATGGCCTGACTGAATTTTCAAGATCAATGGATGAAATTATTACTCTCAAGTTGGGTTGCCTCGTTTTTTTATTCAAATGAGATAAGTCAACCTCCACATGAGAGAATGACAAAGTTAGAGGCAGCACTAGTTGAAATGAAAAGAGTTCATGCTGAATGTGCAATATCTCAAGTTCAATTCATGGAATTGTGAGTATGTTAATTCAGCATACACCATTCGATAGCTTGAAAGAAGAGATGGCTCAATGGCCCATACGGTACTCAACACATTTGAGAAAGAACAACCTAAAGATGAGGAGAGTATAATTATAGGAAAGACCAGTGGCAAAATATATGAATGAACAAGAGAATATGGCTACAATGTCTATACTGAGGACAACATGAGAGTTAAGCCATCTACTCTTGGGGTAGATACCTAAAAGAAGAAAGCTGGAGCTATAATGAAGAGGGAAATCACTTCAAGAGGAGTAATGAAGAACTTGAGAAGCTTCAAAGGTGGAGGATGATGATGCAGAAACTTTGAAAGACTTAGTTGAAAGGAGGAAAAGTAGTCAACTTCTCCGGAATCATATGAAAGAGTAAAAGGAGGTTGCGGAGACTTCAGGAGATGACTTTATGGGGTGAGATGCACCAGAAGAATTGAAAAAAATGAAGACGATCCCAAATTCGAGGTGGATGAGTACATCATTCATTTCAATAATAGATTGAGAGGAACCATTATGTAAAATTAAAATAGAAAATCAAAAAATAAATAAAGATTGTGGAAGACTATGTGCTCAAGTTCGTTGAGCACAACTATACGCCTCTTAGAAAGGATGGAGCAAAACACCACAGCATAAGTAGTTGGTAGAAGTCTAGTGGACTCTAGAAAACGGAAGCGGCTTCTTGGGAGGCAACCCAAGTTTAATAAGTTTCCTTTTTCCTTTTACTTTTTTACTTACTTTTGAGTTTGTTTTGAATAAATTTTCTTGTTTGATCTTATGTTTCTTAGTGTTGTTTTTCAGGTTTTTGGAGTTTGAAGTTGGCTATGGAGCGGGAATCTTGAAAGTGGAAGTTTATGGTATCTTGGAGGTTCAAAGAACAAAAATTGAACAAAAATCCAGTTTCAACATCCTCCCTCATTTCATTCCATATATGCTTCCTATTTTCAAGCCTCTCTCATTTGGACAGGTCTAACCCCTCTTAACACACGCTTAAGGTCAGCGAGCTAAATTCATTAGAACCTTCCGGAGACTTGGTGATCAGCCTCAGGGAGTACTCATTATCCATTCTTGCTTTTGATTCACATTGAGGACAATGTTCATTTCAAGTTTGGGGGAGTGAATTGAGAAATCATTAAGAAAAAAAATTTCCAAAATCGACTTTTGTATCTCCCTTACTGTTTTTAGTTTAGGTTGTTTGGTTGTTAGTTGCATGTGCTTTTCATTCTTTATTTTATTTATTTTGTGTCTCATATGAGTGAGTTTGATGCCTTGTTGGCTAGTAAGAAGGTCATTTTAGACACAACTATTCAAAAAATATAAGTGTAGGACTGGGGACATAGGTTTTAAATGATCTGGAATTGTGTACTTGCTTGGTATAGGTGACTTAGCCCAGTCACCTCCATTGTGCTACAAAGCTATTTCTCAAGGAATCTATCACACACACACACTTTTGGTCTCCTTGTATGCATGGTCCCGGACTCTTTGCCTTGAATTCAGCTAACCTTGAGGATTCTAACCATCTAAGTGATGGGACACCCAATCAAAAGAGGATTGCCATTGAGCCCCAACTAAAAAGAAAAAAATGAAAAAACAATAGAAAAAGTGAAAAAGAAAAAAAAAAAAAAAGTCAAAAAAATAGGCTTGTGAATTAGAATAAGTGGATCATCCAATCGGAATCCCGGGCACAGTCCGAGGGGCCTTTCAAAGCCTAATGCCACTAAGCAATGGCTAGGGGAGTCATTGACTTCAACGCCGCTACATAGGACAGATGATGGATCCTTCCCACAATCTAGGGCCTTTAGGTTTGGTTGAGTGTGTTCGAATTGAAGTTTGAAGGAATTTAATGCCTGGTGCCCTTAACCAATTGGTGGGAGTCTGATGGATCACATTACAGGAACACTCATCTAAAAACTGTAGCCTTAATTCTCATCATTTTTAGGTATTTAGAAATTTTGGTATTTTGGTATGAATAAAAGGGTGCGTTCTTATCCTTTCTTAGTTCTTCTTCAAATAAGTGAGTTGAGCTTAAGTTTGGGGGTGCTAGGACCTTGCTATACAGCGAAGATCATGCCATCACCTACCGCCAGTTTCCTTGGGAAGGTCCTTTGCGGACTTGGGGAGTTGATTTGCTTTGCTTACCATCGTTGCTTTGCATGTTCCTTAGAAAGTTTAAAAGTTTAAGGATCCTAAATTTTTGGTTGAAAAGGCTAATATTGCTAAATTGTGTTCATAAAGTGATTCTTCCATTTAGATCATGTTTATGTATCATCTCATTATTTTTTTAGTTCATGTCATTTCAATTTTTATTTTGTTTTGAGTAGGTCTCTTGCTTGGGGACAAGCAAGAATTTAAGTTTGGGGGTGTGATGAGTATCTTAAATACTCATTTTATCCCTATGCTTTAGTTATTTTTTTCTAGTGTTTTTATGTTAAATAAATTGCCCCTAATATAAAGTTCCTTGTGATCCAGGTCATCCATTTGATGGAATTGTGCAAAATTGGTGGAAAAACTACTACAGAAGCAGCTACTGTATTTTGACGTTTTCAGATATCATATGAACTCCAATTGAAGCAAGATTTATATGTATGAATTCTAAACTTCAAGAGCTTTCCAGGGATACCAAGAACACAAAAATTGGAGTTCGAACAAAGAAGTTATGCAATTTCCAAAACATGAAGAAAATAAGCAAACATTGCAGCACCTTCAGCAGGAGAGGCTACTTTATTTTGATGTTTTCAGAAATCATATGAGCTCATATTGCATCAAGTCATATATGGATAGATTCTACACTTCAAGAGCTTTCCAACGGTACCAAGAACACCTAAATCGGAGTTCGTATGACAAAGTTATGACCTTACGAAGTTGGAGCAAAAACAGGGGACTGCAGCAACGTCGCGACGTTGAGAACCAACGTCGCGACGTTGCAGAGAGCTGCAGAAACGACGTCGCGACGTTGCCAAACGACGTCGCGACGTTAGGGGTCGATTTTGGATGGATTTTTAGCCACAGGCCCATAATGGAGGATTTAAAAGCTCAAACCATAGGGATCAAGAGAGAGGGCGAGAACGGTTTTGACGTTTTGAAGGAGAAAGCCTTCTCTTTGGGTGGAAACACCCTGAGGCACATCTTGAAGGGAAAAGCTTGAAGAAGAAGAAGATTGAAGAAGAGGAGATGGGGCTTTCACTCAAAATCGTTTATTTTCATCCTCTCTCTTTTTTTCTCTTTCTTTTGATGGTTTTCTTCCACATAGAGATGTTCTAGGTTTCGTTCTAGGGTTTTGTCAAAACCTAACTGCACTTGTACGGATTAGTTTAATTTTCATTTTTATTTAATATAAGTATGATTTTATCGACCTTTATTTCTGCAATAATTACATGTTAGGGTTTGGCCAACTTTGGCATGCCATTGCTAGGAGTCTGAGATCGAGAGATGATGACTCCTAGGGACATGAATAAAGCAACAATTGGTCAATCGGGGAATAGAGATATCTCGGGTTCCAACTGTGGCATTAGGGTTTATACATTTAAGGCGTTTGGTCCGAGGGGGTCAAGCGGAAGTGCAATACACCTTGGCGAGATAGGCAGATATATCTCGAGAGAATATCTTGTAGGCATGATCAACCCGGCTAAGCAAATCATATGAAATATTAAATAAATAATTTATTTAGGTTAAAATTCATCGAGTGTGACAGGTGAAGGCAAAACCCTAGTTTTCATAATTAATTGATTTAGCAAATAATATAGGATTAGTTTTTCTTTTTATTAATCGGAATTCATTACGATTTTAGGTCCAGATAATATTTAAAGCGTAAAGTCGATTACTCGACACACTTCTCCTCGTGGATCGATATCCGTACTTAGGTACACTATATTACTTGAGGCGACGCGTGCACTTGCGCACATAGGCGTACACATTTATACACACCACGCTTTCGGCCTATCACATATCATAATAGTACCAAACACAACATCCTAGTACATAATGAACAAAACTCAGTCTTTAAACATGCTGAAAAAAAAAAAACTAACAAAAATTAGACATAAAACACGCCTAAAACATGCGAGAAAAAAAATAAAACTAAGCCCGACCCGGTACATTACCTGACATACACCTGACTTAAAACTGACAATGTCCTCAATGACATAAAGGAAATAAGGGCATAGAAATACGTCCCAAAGAATCACTGTTGTGGTGGTGGAGGTGTGTGAAAAGAGAGTAGCTAAGCCAACTGCTGCGTGATATGGTCCTGGTTGGAGCGAATGATGGCCATCTCGGCCTTAATGGCATCCATATACTGACTCAGGGTAACATGGTGCTCCTGAGAATCATCCCAATATGCGTCAAACTGCGCAGTGAGCGCATGAATCTGGTCTGCTAGGGACTGAGTCTAACTAGAGGGGACTTTAAGGTCGTTGTCCTCGTAGTCACCCACACTAGGGGCAGCTATTGCAGCATCATCGTCGGCTTCCTCTTACGAGATCAGCAGGTTCTCGGAACCGTCTTGAGCGTGGTATGGGTAGCGACTCTGCGCACACAACTCGTCGGAGTCAAATCGGACCTGCGGCGGTCGCATAATGGGTAATCAACGAGGGATGGATCAGGGCCCCGATGCATCTCCCTTGGGTCGACTCAATCAACCCCCTCTCGATGACGGACCCGATATCAAACTGGAAGCCCTGGGTCAGGGCGTAGAGGAGGATCGTCTTGTCCTTCATGACTGTTCTAAAGTGCAGGGTAGGCTTGATTTTTAGGCATAAAAATTTTCACCAGACCTTAGCCACCAGCGTGAGGGAGTGCATCTGAAAATTGGTAAGAATCACGTGAGTGGTTTGGCGTTTCCACACCCTTCTGGCCCATGGTGAGCTCTGCATCGGCGCTCATAATGTGTGCAAATAATGCTCTGTATTCCGCCTTTGTCGTCATCCCCAACAGTGGTAAATCCGGATGATATCTTGGGCACCAAACTCGACCCACTTGCACGAGATAAAGGCTCGCGGTCACGGAGCTTTGAATGGCAGATTAGAGTGGAATTCTCGCACAATCGGGGCTACTCCGGGGACAGGGGTGCATAGAGTGTTTGCCAGCCATGATTCTTGATGATGAAGTTGAAGAACGCATTAAAGGTTGGAAAACCTTGTTCCAAGACAAACGAGTGGTTGAAAAGGGACTCATGATAGATCCGTTCAGCCTCTCGGGAAATGAACCTGTGTGGATCCTCTGGAGGGGGTGGTGTCACCCGCGAAGAGTGGAGACGAATCGCTGTCTTTTTGCCAGAATCGACTTCCGTGGAGCCATTGTGGGAGATCTAGGTTAGAGTTTTAGAAAACAAGGAAATTAAGAGAGAGAGCAGGGAGGGCAGCCAAAACTTGTGTAGGGGGGGAAATGAAGAGCCAGGTGGGGTTTTAAAAGAAATCAAAAAAATGTTGCCCGCTAAATAGAAGCATAGGGCTCTACGTTGCAGCAAAGCATGGCTACGCAGCGGCGTAGAACTCTACGCTGTGGCGTACCCGAAATTTTGATAAGAGCTACGTAGCGGCGTAGGGTGCCATTGCTGCGTGCCGAACTTAAAGAACAAAAATTTCTTTTTCCTATCACGTGGCGTGAGATCTACGCCCTTGATTAATACCCGAGAAAGTATGGAACAAGTTTGTAAAACATGAATTTGGCTCTCTCAAACTGTAATGAACATGTAAACCCCTTAGTTACAATGCTTGCATCCTTCGGCACCCTTGAAAAACTCACAAACCATTAAAACAAACAAAAGTAGAGATTCCAAAAGAAAAAAAATTGTATTGAAGAGAAATTAAAAAGACCGAAAATAATGTAAGTTCAAAGAAGAAAGGGATCTCACAATAGTTAGGTTGCCTCCCAAGAAGCGCTATGTTTAATGTCGTTAGCTTGACATTCTTGCAACATACAATACTTAGACCGGAAAAATAACTAAACTGCTGGTGACCTTCTACACCCTTACTGTCCTACTCCAGGTGTGCTTAGAATGGTGTCATGTCTTCCTGTATGGAATTCTCCTCCAAAATACGGTTTCAATCTCTAGGCATTGACTTTAAGATTGTCCGCTACCTCTGGATGCATTGTCTCGGCTCCTCCATAACAAGGAAATGCCCAAACCAGCGTAAGCGGACGCGGCCATTTTAACTTCAACTTGCCTAGGAAGAGTTTCAGCCTAGAATTGAACAACAGAACTTGCTTACCCGGCAAGAACTCTTTCCTTACAATATGTTTGTCATGACAAGCTTTCATCCTTTCCTTATAGATTCAAGCATTCTCATAAGCCTCATTGCGGAATTCATCTAATTCAGTAAGTTGTAGCATCTGCTTCTCTCTGGCTACTTTACTATCAATGTTTAGCAGCCTAGTTGCCCAGTATGCTCTATGTTCTAATTCCATCGGCAAGTGGCATGCTTTTCCATAAACTAGTCGGAATGGCAACATACCCAATGGGGTTTTAAATATTGTCCTGTATGCCCAAAGTGCATCATCAATCCTCTTCGACCCGATCTTTCCTTGAACTATTAACTGTTTTCTCTAGGATGGACTCTATCTCATGGTTTGACACCTTTGCTTGCCCATTTTCCTGTGGGTGGTATGCGAGTGATGTGCGATGCCGAACACCATATTTTTGCAAGACCTTATCAACTAGTTTGTTGCATAAATGAGTATCTCCGTCTGTAATCAATGCTCATAGAGTGTCGAATCGTGTAAATATGTGGCTGCGAAGGAACTTGGCTACCACATTGGCATCATTAGTGTGTGTCGGTATTACTTCTACCCATTTGGAGACGTAATCCACTGCAAGGAGAATATACAAGTTATTGAATGAAGAGGGGAATGGACCCATAAAGTCCATCCCCCACAAATCAAATAGCTCGACTTCTAGAATTGTGCGCATGGGTGGTTCATCACATTTGGAAATGCACTTCCCATTCTTTGGCATTTATATCACAAGTAGATACAAACTGATGAGCATCACTTGAACAAGGTAGTAGTAGAAACCTGATTGAAATACCTTTCTTGCCGTCTCTGGCCTCAATTACTGGCATGATAGTGTGTGGCGGAGTGATTCGAGAATCTTGCCCATTCGTCTTTAGTACACATGCTTGAATCACTTGATCCATAATGCTTGTATAAAATAGGTTCTTCCTAGTAGTAGTGCTTCAAGTGTGCAAAGAACCTCTTCTTCTGTTGGTAGCTAAAATCTGGAGGGATCACCTTAGCCACTAAGTAATTCACACAGTCGGCAAACCATGGAATATGTTTTATGTCTTCAATTACTAAGAGCTGCTCATCTGGGAAATCATCATTAACATGTACCTCGTCTCTAGGCCTTTCCAACCGTTACAGATGGTCCGCAACTAGGTTCTCTGTTCCCTTCTTATCTCTTATCTCTAGGTCAAATTCTTGCAATAGGAGTACCCACTGTATTAATCTTGGCTTGGCGTCCTTTTTAGTCATTAGGTACTTGATGGCTGAGTGGTTAGTGTGCACTATTACCTTATTGCCAATCAAGTAGGGCCTAAATTTGTCAAAGGCAAAAACAATGGCCAATAGCTCTTTTTCAGTGGTGGCATAGTTCAGTTGGGCATCATTCAAAGTCCGGCTACCGTAGTGGATAATCTGAAATATTCTTTCTCTTTTCTACCCCAGCACTGCTCTGATTGCATAGTCACTAGCGTCACACATTAGCTCAAACGGGTGGTCCCAATCTGGTGCCACAACTATAGGGGCCAATACCAAATGATGATGTCCTTTGAACTAGCAAACTGGACAAAGGTTTTGTAATCTGAGAAAAATCTTTTATGAGCACTTTATAGAACCACCGCATGTCTAAAAGCTTCTTATGCCCTTAATGATGATGGTGGAGGTAGTTTCTCTATTGCCTCAATCTTTGCTTTGTCTACCTCTATTCCTCGTGCAGAAATCTGGTGCCCAAGTACTATGCCTTCTTGTACCATAAAGTGGCACTTCTCCCAATTCAGCACAAGATTGGTTTCCTCACATCTAACTAGCACCGACCTCAAGTTTTTCAAACAATTGTCAAAGGAGTTCCCCAATACTGAAAATTCATCCATGAACACCTTAATTGTCTTTCAGCCATGTCACGAGGCATAGCCATCATACAGTCTTTGGAATATGCACATTTGCATTACCACGGTAAAGGGCATCCGCTAAATGCGCGAATGTACCATAAAGGGTAAGTAGATATTGTCTTCTCTTCTGATCCTTTGGGGCTATATGCGATCTTATTATGGCAGAATACCCATCCGAGGAAACATTCAGTATTTCATACTTTCGGTCTATCTAACATTTGATCAAAATGGCGAGTGGAAAATGGTCTTTTGTGGCCTTATTAATTTCAGTGTCTGATCACAAATTCTCAACTGTGATTGTTCTAGAAGCGGAATGTATTATTTCTACGTCTTTATCACTGTTTGTTCCTCCATTTTAGGCATAACCTATCTTGGATACCATGCCTTTATGTGGAAATAGGATAAATAACCGGCATCCGACCACTTCAATGCTTCTTATGGACTCGCTAACATGGTTGGATTCGATGGTCTCTCTATGCTTCCATGAGGCTTATGACTATCTTCTAGCGGTCGATGCATACACATAGAAGAGCGAATCCATATAGTCAACTAGAGATTGGCCAAGTGCATCCTTGTGATCTCTAAGTGCTCTCGAAATCTTATCTTCTTCTCTTTCGGGGATCTTGAAATAATCAGTAAGGTAAAGCGTCCCAAATAAACGCCTCAAATGGTGGGTAGTGACTTTTACTCTATCTTGGGTGGTTGTTTGAAGGATGGAACTGGAGTTTGAGTATTTTTGCCTAAGGGTTCGTAGTATTTCCTTCTATTAGGCTAGAAAGAGTCCATCCATTTCACATACTCTTTGGCCTCTTCTCCCAGTTCTTCTTATTCACTCTATACCAGGATAGTCTCCAAAGGGTCAGTGAGACCACTTTTGCTAGACCCTATAGCCTCTTTGGTCTCTATCATGAAGCATGTATCACTCTCTGTCGGGTGTCTCACAGCCTCAAACACGTTGAACTTGACACCGTCATCCTGCGCTCCTCGATTTCGGCTCTCACGAAATGGTCTACCCGATATTATGGGTATTTGCTTTTCATACTTCTTCCATGTCCAAATGATGAAGTCCTCTAGAAGATGAACTTATCTACTTACTAGGACATCTTATATCACCCCGCCATGGATGCTTTAGTGACACATACGCTAAGCGGAGTGGTATGTGGGCGAGCTAAAAAACAATCTAGCGTCGAGATATGGATAAAGGCATAGAGGTTAATACTAGCTCCTAGGTCATAAGGCTCTCAATGATGGAGTTCCTGATGGTACAAGGAATAGTAAAATTGCTTGGGTCTTTCAGCTTTTGTGGTAGTTTCCTATGAAGGATGGCACTACATTCCTCGGTGAGATTCACCGTCTCAAAATCCGACAACCTTCTTTTATTTGACAATATATCCTTCATGAATTTGACATAACTGGGCATCTGGTCCAACGCATCAGCAAATGGAATGTTTATGTGTTGTTTCTTGAACACTTCCATAAACTTTTGTGAATTGCTTGTCTAATTTATTCTTCTAGCCGGGCGTTGAGGTGCGGGGAGTGGACGTGGGTTCGATTGTGGGCACGAGGTAGATCTTTTGCTTTAAATTTCTTCTTACTGGACTTTTTCTCTTTAGAGTGTTCATTTCTATCTTGTCATTCTGACTGGTCTGAATTACTTCCTCAGTTTCTACCTCTCCTATCACCGGTGGCTGCCTCGGTATTGTTAATTCTCTACCACTTCTCAATATGACAGCTTTTACATGTTCATTAACTTCTCATCTCGGGTTCACCTCTGAGTTACTAGGTAATGATCTGTGCTGCCTCTCAGACAACAATGTGGCCATTTGGCCTATTTGCACCTCCAGATTTCTAAGTTAGGCTCCTTTATTCTGTAGCTGGGTGGATTGGTTTTGCAACTGTTGAGCTTGGTTTTGGAATGTGGCCTTCGCCTCATTCATAAATGTGTTGTGGGAAGTCATCATATGAGCTAAGGCTTCCTCCAAATCTACTTTCTTCTCAGGTTGTGGTTTGCTTTCTTGAAGTGATGGCATATTAGTCTGATTATTCCTCAAGCCATAGTTCTAATTGCTTTGATTATTCTGGTTACCTCTCCAACCCTGGCCTTGATTCTAGTATTACGGTAAAAGCGATACACCCATCGCCTGATGTTGCTAGTTTGGCGATTCACATCTTTGTGCTTACTTTCTTTGTCATACCTTGGTGACAATCCATAATCTTGTGTTGTCCTCCATAGGAGCTTCATGAGATCTCCCGGGGTTATTTTGAATAGCATTCAATGTACCTTCTTTATACCTGTGGTACATTTAGTTAATTGCACAACATGGTTTGCAGTTCACGAGAACCGTAATGCCTTTCGCCAAGGACTTCTAGGTGTGATCTATCTACGAGGCTGTGATTGAAGTATTAGTGGCTCACATCCTTCCCAATATCTCATAAGCTTGATCTAAGTCTTCTTCATCGGGGCACCTCCTGCGGGGCATCGATGATTATCTATTTGAATCGCTTAAACCATTGTAGAAACGTGTGCCTTTTTGCATCCACCCTAGTTAACTTTGTGATGTGGGCATCTCCTCAATGGCTCATGAAATCTCTCTCGAGCCTGGCTAGTTCTCCCCCTCGGGTATGCGAGATGTATGTTAATCCTCTTGCACGGTTATTGTGATCTTTGTGGGTAGGAAAAATTTGGTCAGGAATTTCTATACTAAGTCATTCCATGAGGTAATGGAATCCGGTGGTTGGCTAGTCAACCAATGCTTAGCTCAATCGCTAAGTGATAGTGGGAATAGACGCCATCTGAGAGCTTCTGTTACTCCATTATACTTGACTATGTCGCAGACTTCAATAAAACTTGTTAGATGTTCATTCGGATTCTCACTAGGCAACCCATGAAAATGTATATTGTGGAGCATTTTCAAAGTTACTCCTTTCAGCTCAAAGTTGTTTGCTTGAATGGGTGGTCGTCGTATAGTTGCCTGAACAATTGTAAGTGGCAAGGCGAAGTCCTTAAGTAACATATGAGGATCATCGAGTACATCTGAATAATCTGGTGGCTGATTTATATGGTCATCCATTTTGATCCACACATGGTTCCATTCCTATCTTAGGCGCTCTTCGTCTTCTTGATTTTGCATGATTCTAGATTGGGTTATGTGTGCAATGTCCGTTTTGGTTCAGGATCAAATGGAAATAATTCCCTGCGATCTTGTCTTTGCATGCACACTAATTACTTTCCTGAAATCACAAGTATGAAGTCGAGACCAAGTCACAACATAGGTAAAATAAGGAAAAATAACTAAAACAAAGAGTAATAAAATGATTAATAAGTAAAAAGAACTAAAATAAAATTGATCCAAAGTAGAATCTATAGCACTATTGTCAATATCAACACTAAACTTTTCCTGACTTGGCACCAAAAACTTAATGGTGATGAAGTAAGTGTGTAAAAGTTAAGTAAAGCGCGAGGCATGTACGTAAGTATACGTCAATGGAGTTCACGTAGTGTAATGGCTAGTCAAGTGTCGTTCCCACGAAGAGAATCATGCTGAATACTAGCTTAGTAACATAGATAATATTTGGATCTAGTCTTATAGTGAATTATAACTAATTTAACTAATTTAAGGAAAACCTAATATTAAGATTTTGATTTAAAGAAATGATGAGAAAACTAGGGTTTTGCCGTCGCCTACCACACCAAATGGATTTTAACCTAGATAGCGTATTTATCCAATATTTCATATGATTTATGTTAGCTGGTTGATCATGCCTACAAGATATTCTCTCTCAAGATATATCTACCTATCTCGCCAATGGGGTGTATTGCATCTATGCTTCGACCCTTTGACTCCGAGATGCATAAATGTGCAAACCCTAGTGCTACACTTGGAACGCGGGATATCTCTATTCCTTGATTGACCAAGTGCTACTTTACCCATGTCCATATGAGTCATCTTCTCTCGATTTCAGACTCCTAGCAATAGCATGCTAAAATTGGCCAAATAATAACATATGATTAAATTTAGGAGTAAAGCAATCATACAAATTCATACCAATATTAAATAAACCACAATTAATACATTAATCCATGATGGTGTGGTTAGGGTTGACAAAACCCTAGAGAGAAAAGTTAGTTCATAGTGATTTTCATTACAAGAAGATTTTTGCTCCTCATGAATCAGGAAAGAAATACGAGAAGAAGCCATCTTTTAGATCTCTGGAGTCCGTCTCATGATCTCCCTCATGCAGCCCTTGTCCTTCTCTTCAATCTGCCTCCGAATCCCCCTCCCTTTGCCTCGAAAATGCTTCTCTTTTATATCTCAGGACACGGGCCCATCATTGGCCCAGAATTCTAGGATTTCCTAATGCTCCGGTCACGAAGAACACCTCGCTCTGGCTGCGGAGAAGGGGTGCTACCTTTCACAGCTTACACAGAGACTCTTGGGTTTCCTCCTCGTGGTTCATTGCGGCGTAGGACCTCAGCTGCCTTCACTACAAAGGACTATGTCGGGCGTGGTGCTTCATCGTTAACGTGCAGATACGCTGCTTGGTTCTTTCTGTGCTTTGTTAGCTTCCTTCTTCTTATATCTTAGTGTCTAAAGCATTATAATATGGAGGATTAGGGCAATATTAGTGAATATGAATATGAATCATGCAATTAAGTTATAAAAACACGTAGAAATCTTACTAAAACACGTGAATAATTCACACCGATCAGTCATGCGCTAGCATGTGGGGGGCACTTTGGGGGAAATAGGACAGCTTTAAAGGTGCTTCAATCGGGATTCTATTGGCCTACCTTATTCAAGGATGCACACCACTTTGTGTCCACTTGTGACAAATGCCAAAGAATGGGAAGCATATCAAAACGAGATGAGCCGCCTTTGCAACCTATTTTAGAGGTAGAGCTGTTTGATATCCGGGGGATGGATTTTATGGGTCCTTTTCCTTCATCTTTCAACAACCTATACATTCTTTTGGCCATAGACTACGTTTCTAAATGGGTGGAGGCCATACCTACCGGAACTAAGATGCCAAAGTGGTAGCAAACTTTCTCCGCAGTCATATATTCACCCGGTTTGGAACTGCATGGGCATTGATCATAGATGGGGGATCACATTTCTGTAACAAACTCATTGACAATGTATTGAGGAAATATGGTGTTGGCAATGGAATTGCACTTACGCCGCACGGACTAATGGCCAAGCAAAAATTATTAGAGCAGGAGAAATCAAGTCTATCTTTAGAAGAAGTTAATAGCGCTCGAAGAAAGTTGGGCCAAAGATATGATGATGAACTTTTGGAATATAGAACAACATTAGAACACCATTGGAATGCCATTCAGGCTGATGTTCGAGGAAAATTTGTCCACTTGCGCTGGAATTGGAGCATAGAGCATATTGGGCTACTAAGGTGATTGCATATGGATAGTAAGATGGCGGTGAAAGCGCATGTTGCAGCTCGATTGAATTAGGAGTTTTGCAATGAGGCATGAGGCAGTCTATAAAGAAAAGATGAAAGCTGGCACGTCAGCATATTGAGGAAAGTTTGAGTCGAGATTCAGGGTCCTCTTATTTAACTCCCGACTCAAACTTTTCCTAGGGAAATTAAAGTCACGGTGGTCAGGACAATTTATTATGACCCAGGCTTTTCCGTATGGAGGAGTGGAATTATGCACCCAGAGAAAGGAACCTTTAAAGTTAACACACAATGATTGAAGCCATACTTTGGAGGTGAGTTTTGCTGCAGCCAAAGCCATCCATTTGAGCACCAAGGCTAGTGCCATAGGAATTCGGTGCGATCACGTAATCTAGGAACATTAGGATTCGGGGAGTAAATAAGTTTTTTTTTTTTTGGGTCGTTTATTGCTGGGGCGCCTTAGGGTGGTTAGTGATCATAGCAACCATAGGTTAGAGTCCACGACCCCATCTCGAAAGTCTGAGCTAGGTGTTCAACGGTTTGCCCCTGATGGGGTTTTGGAGACCTCGTTTGGGCACTTTGGTCGAATTTGCATCACCGCAGGTGTTAGAACAGAGGCCAAGAAGGGTGAGAAAAGCTTTGGCAACATCTCGGCCCGACCACCTTAGGTACAGTATCGAGTAAACAAGATGAGTACCGAGAAGTCGGGCAAGTGGGGCTATTGCATAATTCTGATCAACATTAAATTTGTCAATGAGGCGCGATTGAGAAATTGATATATGTCGAGGCCAGGCCTTAATTAAGGAGAAGAGGGTTTCACCACCCGATGACTTTTTCGTAAAATAAATGAGAAATAAGGGATGGAGGGCACTATGCAGCCTCCTAAGCCCGGCTCCATAAGTGTGGTGCGAGGAGTTTTAAGCCAATCTACTTCCATGTATTGAGGGTTCGGGTGCGTGAGGTGTTGGTAGACACAATGGAAGTCTTATCAATCGGTACTATAACCTAAACCGGTTAACCACGAGGCCTATGAGTGACCGCAGGCATCCTAACTACCACTGAGGTCCTTAAGATGTTGTCGATGGGCACGGTGAGTGGAAACGCGAGTGAAGAGCCGCGGTGTGCGCCAAGGCCAAACTGTTGGCTACATTCCTAAGGTATGGCATCACTTCATCACGCGCCAGCGTCTCATTTCAGCGAATAATGTGTGAAGTAATGACGAAAGAGCCACCTTTCAGTATGCCATTATCGGGACATTCAGATTTGATGTTAGGCGGGTTATAGGATGCGATCATATAACAGGATAAGGAATGAATCTCGGGCACCCCTTCCTTATTTACGGCCTATGCAAGTCGGGGTGCCCTTAGAGGTTAATGAGGCTTGGATACACCCGATTAAGGCGATCATGGTTAAGAAAGATAAACCGGGTATTGATTAGTACCCAAATAGTGCAATTTCGAGCCTTGTTTATAGCAGGTTTTATGTGCTTTTTATGTACTAATCGACTTCAGCTAACTAAGCGATACATTGGGTCCACGGCTGCTGCGATCACGTTTGTAGCTATTTTTAGTAGTTTGCAGGTCAAATGCCTCATATTTCTTCAATTCGATTCAAACACGATGAACCCGAGCCGAATTCGAAGATGCATGATCGAACCAGAGGAAATTTGGAGCAAAAATACTGAAGAGGAGGAGCTCAGTGGAAATTTTGCAAGGTTCAGAAAGTCGCAGCACGCAAATTCCTTGGGTTGTGAAATTGCAACCTCTGAATTTAGAGGTTGCCAATTTTCATGACCTATGAACCAACTGCTCCTTGTGTGCTGTTGGTACTTTTTGACCCACCTTTTGGTGGTTTTATACAAGTTTTCCCTCATGTAATTTTGGTTCTTTAACACACTTTTGTAATTTCCTTATACTGAGTACCTATATAAGCTCAGTCCTGCTTGTAATCAAATCAACTTTTCACTCCATCAATCAATCAAGGAAATTTGGCACGAAGCTTCCTCTCCCTCTGCTATTGGTGATCTTCTCTTCTTCTCCCTTCACTTTCTTGCATTTTGTTGGTAGCCAAACACCCTTGATGATGAAAATCAAGGGATGCTCGAAATTAAACCCCAACCCCCGATCCTTGAGAGGGAAGGCCAGGTGTTGGTTTTGAGCCATGCTGCATGTTCTCTCATGCTCTTCATGTATGTTGAAGGGTATTTGTGCTCCTGCTTCCTTTAGTTTAAAATCTCTTGGCATGCTCTCACTGCGTGTATTTGGCAAGCTTTTTGGGTTCAATGGATACTTTCACTAGATCCACTGATGCCCAGTTAGTTGTCTCCTATTAGTTACTGTAGGGTAGGTTTTTGAGATATGTTCTCACCATTAGGGACATATGCCTAATCAAATGCCATCTTTCAAGAGGAAAACTTTTAGGGTTTAGGTTTTAAAGCTAAATGAAGATCCGGTTCGGGAAGTGACTATATGTCATGTTCCCCCGGCCTTGAGGAAAAGACAGAGGACATGTCGGTTAACTTAGAACCTAAGCCCGGTGGCCCCGGGCTTCAAGTTTTCTCATAACTTTTTGCTTCAGTTTTCAACCATTCCACACACAACATTTTTTTTCATAAACCCTATAAATCGGCAGAAAACACCATTTTCAATGCCGCGTAACTCTTCTCTCACGAAGAAAACCATCTGTGTTCGACCACAAAAAGCCATTATCTTTGCGATGGCTTTGCTACGTCGTGCAAATAGGAATCTAGGTTATAAATTTTGTTGATTCAGACACCTATAACAAGCGAATCAAATGGCGCCATTGTCGGGGATGGTGCCCTAGTGAGAAAGAAAGGAGTGAACTTGTGATCACATCACAAGTTTTGGAGCAATCTCAATTCTTTTTTATTTTACCATTTTTCCTTGCGGAGTTCAACTGCGGGAGTTTAAATTTCATTGTCTGTTGTTACCCCTGTTTTGATTTTATCTAACCATAACTTTTTTTGGTAGTCTTGTTTTTGTTGTTATTTTGCTTGTTGTGTGTTCACTTAGCGACATGGAGTGGAATGAAACCTTGTAGGCATATTAAAAGGCTAGGTACTCAAATTGAGCGAGTACATGAAGTTAGCACACACCGATTAGATGAGACCCGCTTTGAAAAACGAGCGAGCCCAGCGAGGGTTCATTGGGAACTTGATGCCTCTGAGATCGATGAGGATCCATACACCCACGGGTGAGTACACCCTCATGCATTACTCTTTACCTCTTAGAGGATGTAGCGGTGGACATATTTGCGTGCCCTACTCGACTTTTCATAGGTATGGAAAACGAAATCCATACACACACATTCGGAGTTTCGAGGGAGGTTTACTGCTTTCAAAGGGTGCATTGATATGGACTGCTCAAAAATTTGAAAGCCTTTCCTTTGACCCTCAAAGATAAAGCCAAAATTTGGCTTAATTCACTAAGACCAAGGACCATCGAGGCTGAAATTTTGAGCTACGAGCAGAATTTTGAAGAAGTTCTTCGGTGCCCATAAGACCCGACAATTTGAAGAGGAAAATCTACACCTTTTTGCCGGCTCATGACAGTGAGAAATTTTTATCGGAGTGTTAGGAAGGTATCTTGAAACCATCGGTGCATGCCCTCACCATGGCTTTGATACATGGATGCTAGTGAACCACTTCTACGATGGGATATCCTTCCATGAAACGACTCTTGGAACCCGAGTGTGGAGGACTTCCTCGATAAAAATCTGATGAAGCCATGGACTTTTGAACTACGTGGCAGAAACCTTCAAGGATGGGATGGCTGAACCCGAAGGAGGTAGAGAATAGAATAAGCAGATAAACCCAGGAGGCATTTATTCACTAACGGAGGAAGTGGAACTAAAGGCTAAGCTGTCCACCCTGAACAGAAGGATGGAAGAACTTAAACAGAGAAACCAACAGGAGGTACGGGCAGTGACTGAGGCATCTGGCCAACCATGTTTTAATTGTCCGTCAGAGCCACCAAGGAGAACATTGTCAATTTCTCCCTCAGTAAAGGGATTTGATGGTGTCTAAATGTTATGGGCCAAAATAGGCCACCCGATTGATGCCAATGCAGCCCAACACCTATAATCCCAACTGGAAGAACCACCCCAACCTAGCCTGGAAGCCTAAACCCCTTGTATATGTTCCCCCTAGGGCATATCAGCAGCAACAGTATGGGTCTACCTCTCTGTAGCAGCAACCACCAACCTCATCACCTGTTGAGCAAGCTATCATGAATTTGAGTAAGGTAGTGGGAAATTTTGTAAAGGAGCAGAAAACTATCAGTATATCTCAGATTCATGAAGAATATAATAGGTAGAAAGCTCCATGGACAAAAGAATTGATGGGCTTCACAAAAGCCTAAATAAAAAAGTTGATACCATGCAGTCATCCATCAGTAGCTTGACCAATCAGCAACAAGTGCAGGAGAAAGGGAGATTCCCTTCCTAGACACTGCCCAATCCTAGGGGAGTGCATGAACTAAGCTTTGCCAGTGAGCATGCACCAAAAATGGATGAAGTCCAGGCAATTATCACCCTGAGGAGTGGTAAGGAAATTGACAAGCGGGACTAAATGCGCAGGAAGACCCCGGAGAAAGGAAGTAGAGCCAGAGCACATACTCATTGAAGAGGATTCGATGAAGAAAAGCATTACTCCTCCGATTTCCCCCGAGCACCTAAGAGCGGCCTGCAAGAAAAGGCATCACGGAAGTCTTGAGGCGGGTAAAGTGAACCATCAACTTTGCTTAACATGATCAAACAGGTTCCGACCTATACAAAATTTCTAAAGGACTTGTGCACAGTCAAAAAGGGGTTGGGCATTGACAAGAAAGCCTTCCTAACATAGCAAGTCAGCTCCATTATCCAGTGCAGAACCTTGTTTAAATACAAAGATCCAGGGACCCCCACCATTTCAGTCAACATTAGAGGGACCTACATAGACAAGGCACTGCTAGATTTGGGAGCTAGTGTCAACCTACTGCCATACTCAGTGTACAAGCAGTTGGGTTTGGGAGGGATGAGCACTGGCCATCACCACAATCAGCGCCAGAGATCGATCCATAGAAAATACCAAAGAGATAGTTAGGGATGTCTTGGTAAAGATAAGGCGAATTCTACTATCAGGTTGATTATGTGTTCTTCAGGCCGGTATGTGAAGAGGGCGCTCTGGTGCTGCATCTCGCCGGGAGCAGTTTTGGCCATCTAATGTTTATAATCATAAGGATGGGTTGTGACTCTACCTTGGCATGGCAGACGATTGGAGCTGTTGTTTTCTTGGTAACAGGATAATGTGAAGATGAGGAGCAAGTAAGTGCATGGTGGCACAGGTGGCAGGAAAGCATGGTGCTCATAAGCTGCCGAGGGAGAATTAGCGAACTCTGGCAGTTAATGAAGGATCAAGCGCATCGATCGCCCCTTCTGCATACGTCATGCACGGCACCACGGAGAGCATAATGCTTAACACCAAGGAGCAGAAGCTGAACTCAGCTGCAGCACACCTCACTGCAAGCATGGAGGAGCTTCTCTCTTGACCCTCCGTAAACCTCTTAACAACATAGCAGGGGAGTGGTTTCCGGCGGGAACTTGAAACCACTCAAATTTACTTGGATTTTTGTTTTATTTTATTTCAATTTTAAGTTAGATTTTCATTAATATCCTTTAATTTCCAAATATAGTAAATTTCTTTATTTTTCAAGCTTAACTTCTCATAATTTTTGGTCTTGTGTTGTTGCAGGTGTTCCAGTACAGGGGGAGCAAAATTTTCTTGAGAATTTCTCAGGTTGTGAAAAATTTCGCAGGGTGCGAAATTTCATAGGTTGCGAAAATTCGCATCCTACTGACATTGTTCATCGTCTCCCCTGCAACTCTTCGTTTTCCTGCAACCCTCCGTTTCACGCTCCTGCAATTAAAATTTATAATCTTTTGAGCTAATTAATTAATGGTCACTAAATGCCATTAATTGATCATGTCTTCCCACCTACCCCTCCTCCCCTATATAAACCCTTGTTTTCTTTCATTTTCATTTCACTTCATCCTTCCAGTTTCTGAAAAATCCATCTCCTCTCAAGTTGCTCTTCCTCAGGCCTGACAATGGTGAAGACTAGAGGAGCTCGTTCACCACCCGACCTTGGGTGCGCAGGCCCTACTCCCTGCGAGGACCTCCTCTCTAAGAGCCATTGATCTGCCGGCCCGACTCATTTGCGGCCCCGGCTCCGCCTTCGGTGCCTCCCTCGGCTGCCGGTCGGTGCCGGCCCCGTACTGCCGCCAGCGCCCCTCGGCTACCACTTCGATGCTTTCCCTACCGGCACACATCGGGAGACCTTTGCTTTGCCTATTGATCTTGAGGTTCCTTCTACTGTTGCCCCTTCCCGGAGAGTGTCATACTGCAGTTTGACCCCCACTCCACCTGCTCCATGCATCCCAGGCCATTTGGATGACTATCGCTCAGGAGGGGCCGGGACTTAGGGCCTGGGGAGTCATCCGCCCGAGACCCGGGGCACCACCCTCGCCCCTTATCGGGGTGTTCATAGGAGCCTTGGACCTATCCCATGCATCCATCATCAGGCGGCCTTACTTCCCTTGCGACCCCATCCCGGGGAATGTTTATTCAGAGGGAGAGATTTCCATGGGGAGGTTTACTACGATCTCCTGGCATTTACCGTGGACCCGAAGCTTCGAGACTCCATACTCCTCATGTAGAGATACCATATGGAGCCGTTAATGACGCCGCGTCGATTTTATTATCCTCGGGTGGTCATCGAGTTTTATCATACGATGACATATAGGCGAGAGGCCAACCCGACAACTCTGCATTTTTCCATCAACGGCCGACCCCGAGGATGCCGGGCCTCGAACATCTGGTATCTTCGCCACGCGGTGGTCATGATTAGTGCTCAAAAGTGCAATTTTGAACCCTATATTAGATAGGTTTGAGTACTTTGATCATTAATCATGTCATATATCCCAATTGAGTGTTCATGTTACCTTAGTAACATATGCCATTGGAGCATGTTTTTTGGTTGTTTTGTAGAGTATTTATGCACTTCTAGGCTTAGCCACAATGCAAATGATCAATCATGAGGTCGGAAATTTAGTCTCGACCATCAATAGGCCCAAAATCAATGGAAAAACAAAGGAAAAGTGGAGAAATGAGATGTAGTTGAGAGAGCAGGGGCTGAGAGGCATGCGGGAGCAGCCAAAACATGAATTTTCGCAACACAATTACGCAACCAATTCGCAATCCTAGCGGGTGCCATTGTTATAAACGATTCGCAATCTCGAAAATTACGAAATTCGCTTAGCAGCTTACTATTGTGCTTTGCGAAATTCGCTTCTCACTGACAATTTCGCTAGCTTAGCGAAATTTCGCTAGCTAGCGAAATTCCAACCTTGCCAAAATTCTCCTAAACCTTGCCCGCAGGTCGCTAGACCATTTGCCAGTTCGCTAAACGCACTTAGGTCGCTAATTAGCGAAATTCTCCTGTAGCTAAATTTGCAGGCCTCGTCATGCTTTGTAATTAATGCAACCGCCTTCCAAACTTGGTTTATTACTCTTTTGTCCAATAACTTAGCCTAGTTATTAGGGTTTTTGGTAATTTCATACTTTGAGGAGGCCTATAAATACCCCTCATGTTTTGTAATAAAAGGGGGAGGATAGAAGGGAATACAAGTTTTTGGTGATTTGTAAGTTATTTTCTTTTACTGCTTTTGTAAATAAAGTTTTTTTTAGGTCTTGCTTTTATTTCTTTTCTCTCTTCTCTCTCTTCTTTCTCTCTTCTTTCTTTCACTTTCCCGGCTGCCAAACACACCTCTTGAGGATGACAACTCAAAGAGATGCCAGCTAAGCCTCCTTTCTTTGAAGGAAGAAGCTAGCTTGAGTGGTGGGCACTATGCATGTTGTCCTCTTGTATTTAAAAGCTAATTGAGTAATTTGTGGCCCTTATTCTCAAAACATAGTTGCATAACATGGGATGTTATTGATTTGTGATACTCTCCATGCTTTAATTTGTTGTTCTTTAGATGGTTTTTCACGAGCCTACGGATAATATTTACATGTTAGGGTTCTTCAAATTAGGGTTAAATAACATTTCTTATTATTATTTTGGCCACTACTCTCCATGCTTTAGGATGCGGTGCTCAGATGAGAGATGCCTTCATTGTTAACAGATAGTCTTTCACGAGCCTCTAAAAATGATAATTGAATATTAGGGTTTTTAAACTAAAAGGGGCCATAAGCTGCATGCTACCTGTATTCGACTCAAATAGGAGATGTTTCATGGGTGAGGTTTGCTAGTTAAATATAGATCAGTTATGCCATGGACTATAGGTTGCTTGTCATAGCAGCGAGGATAAAACCGAGGACACTTGTTGCCTAACTTGCCAAGTTAGTGACCTAATTCTTCAAAGTTAACTTTTTCCACCTTTTAATTTCAGTTTTACAGTTTCTGAGTTTTCTTCATGCCCCTTTATTTTGAAACTCAATTCCAAAAGAGTCAAAGTAAAGCCTTGCAACCGTGCACTTATGCAAACCATTTCTAGGATGAAAGCCCATCCCGTGTTCGAATACTGAACCCTTTATCACTGCGATATTGACTACGGCGGTAGGAGAACACCAGGTATATAAATATTGTTGATTCATTTCATTTCACTGTAGCGCAATCAAATGGCGCCGTTATAGGGGATGGTGCTGACTACTAATAGTAGGGTTGAAGAGTACTTGTGATCCACATCCACAGTAGAGAGTAACCTTTTACCTCTTTTTGTATATCAGTTGCAGGAACTGCCAGTTTCTAGCACTTGTCGATGCTTGGCGGTTCGGCTTTAGTTTTTCATTCAGTCAGTTTTAATTTCTGTTAGTTAATTTTAACCTAAAAAAAAAAAAAAAAAAAAAGGGTTGCAGGACAGTTTTTGTGTGCCATATTTACTGCAGGATTGTTTTCCAGTGGTTTGAATTGAGAGAAAATGGAACACCCATATGAAACAATACGGTCGGGAGAGGTAACCTAGAGCTTACATGACAATGAGGTTCTGGAATTCCATACAGTGGCAGCAACTTTGTAGAGAGAAATCGAACCCATATGGAGTGCATGAGGGAATATAGAGACCCGATGGATGAGTGCACACATCTATAATGTTCCCTCAACATATACCTCATGCTTCCTCCACATTTTTACCTCAACTTCCCAGCGACAACAACCACCACCCTTATCCCTTGTTGAACAAGTCATCTGAATTTGAGCAAACAGTGGACAATTCATAGAAGATGAGGTAGTGGTATCCCGGGCCAATCAGCGGGACCGGTTGGAGCTCCTTAGACAAGGTGGATGGGTTCCAAAGTGAAATTGATCAAAAATTGGACATTCTGCAGGAATCCATCTCAAAGCTCACTAATCAGTTTGTTCATCAAGAGGAGGAGAATCTGGAGGAAGAGTGCTTGACTGACACTATTGTGGGTGAGCAATTTCAATTCGGCTCACGGGAGGAATTGAAGAGGAACCAGCGGGAAGATCCTCCCGAGACTACGGTGCCCCACAATTATGTGTAGAATATGGGCCATGGAAAAGGAAGGAAGAAACCTCCCCAATCTTGGCGAGGAGGGTAATAGAGAGGAAGAAATGGAAAGGCCCCATCAGTTCACTGCCAAAGCCCGCCTTGACCCAAGAAACCAGCCCACTTTGCTATTACCCCCTCAGCTAACCAAGTGTACATACTGCCCACACTTGCAGCAAAATCAAAACCAGCAGCACCTACTCCCAAAGGTAAGTCCAACCCATCACTGCTTGTGTTGCAAAACATTAGAAGACTAGTGGCTTTTGTACATGCCTTTGCCACTACATCAAAGAAGATGTAGTCACCTGCATTGCATGGCATAATTAGTTTGGTTTGGGTGCGGGTTGGATTGGAGCACCGAACCTCGGCATTTCCCTGAGCTCCACGTTCCGAGCGGCCTCATTGGATTATCTGGCGTGTTGCAGTAGCTAACACACACCACGGCGGTGAGGTGGTTAGGTCTCTTTTGATTTATGTATAGTTTCGGCTATCAGCTGCTACTAATTTTGATTATGATTTTTGTAGTAATAACCATAGTAGCTGTGATATGTTTTGTGTAGCTGTTATGCATGTAATCGCCATTTAGCTATATCAAAAGCTACTCGGATTATATATATATATTCGGCTTTGCATATTGTGTTCTTTGTCCCCACATGCAGTATGTGTTTTCTTTCAAACTACATAATTAAATTGCTTCAAATTGAACAATAGGAATTGCTTCAAATTGAACAATTAGTGCTAAATTGGATAATTGAATCATCATATTTTCCACCTATATATAGAACAAATGCCATACTTGAAACATAATTTGTGTTCGAGTCAGCATTCGACGTGTTCAACTTCAAATTTCCCCCTTTATGCTATGTCTGCACTTGGATTGTTTCAATAGGTTGTAAATTTGTATGCCTCCTTCCACCTTGCAAAGCCGGCCTTAGGCATGTTGACAACCTAGAATAGGTTTGAGTTACCAACAATTGAAGACCAATGTTGTCTTCCAAAAAGAAAAAGAAAAGAAGAAAAAGAAGAATAAAATCGTGAAGTTTTGCTTTGAGGCGAGCACGGTCCGGGTGTATGGTAGAAAGCCTTTGAAACCCGATGCCCCTAAGCCTTCATTGGTTGGGAGTCATCGATTTTGTGTTCGTTATGGGTGGATAGGTAGAGATTTAGCGGGTGTAAGTGTAGCAGTTTTGAAGTCGGTTAGAGTCAGGGTGAAGCCTTTAGAGTTAAGTGGTCTTTTGATCATACGGCTTGATGCCACTATGACCTTGGTGGTTGAGCCATCGGTGGACCCCGTTACCGCGGACTTTGGTGAACTGATTTTTAGCATTGCATCCTACAATATAATTGAGAAAGCAGAGAAGTGTAACCAGCCACATCTTAATTGTTCAACGAGTTTAAGGCCATGTCAGTAGGTTGGGGGAAACAAATTTTGCATTTATTGACTCAATCTAGATACAAAATGAACCATTAGGCTTGGGGTGGAAATCAGTTGAAAATCATGGAAACTTGAGTGTTGTTCTGAAATTGTGTTTCTCTTATGCGGATTTTATTCTTGTATAGGTTTTGAATGTTGAAGTTTCAATTGTTCACTTTAAAGTAATGTTAGTTTGTATACTTAAGTACAATATATTTTGAAACACAACCTTTTTGAAAATCTACATGCATCTCGATTCTTGTTTTGCATTGCTAAGGACTAGCAACGTTTCGGTTGAAATTGTGATTAGTTGCTCAAAAAAGTGCAATTTTGAACCTATATTAAGATAGGTTTTGAGTACTTTTGATCATTAATCATGTCATATATCCCGATTGAAGTGTTCATGTTACCTTAGTAACACTTATGCCGCTGGAGCATATTTTGGTTGTTTTGTAGGTATTTATGCACTTCACAGGCTTCAACCACAATGCAAATGATCAATCATGAGAGTGGAGAATTTAGTCTCAGCCGTGTGAAGCCCAATCAATGGAAAAACAAAGGAAAAGTGGAGGAAATGAGATACGGAGTTGAAGGCAGAGGGCGAGAGAGCATCGAGCGACAAAGCGAGAATTTTCGCAGCACATTGCATAACCAATTCGCAATCCTAGCGAATTTCGCAAACTATTCGCAAATAATTCGCAATCTCGCGAGTGCGAGTCGCTAGCCAACTTGCAGCGTAGCTGCGAAATTCGCTTCTCTTGACAATTTAAGCTAGCTTAGTGAAATTTAAGCTTCTTCTTGAAATTCAAACTCTCTCGGTCGCTAAACACGCCAAATTCGCTAGACCATTGCCAATTTCGCTAAACACTTGCCAAATTCGCTAATTAGCGAAATTCTCCCTGTAGCGAAATTTGCAGGCCTCGTCATGCTTTGTAATTAATGCAACCGCCTTCCAAACTTGGTTTATTACTCTTTTGTCCAATAACTTAGCCTAGTTATTAGGGTTTTTGGTAGTTTCATACTTTGAGGGAGGCATAAATGCCCTCATGTTTTGTAATAAAGGAGGAGGATAGAAGGGAATACAAGTTTTTGGTGATTTGTAAGTTATTTTCTTTTACTGCTTTTGTAAATAAAGTTTTTTTTAGGTCTTGCTTTTATTTCTTTTCTCTCTTCTCTCTCTTCTTTCTCACTTCTTTCTTTCACTTTCCGGTACTTGAGCACCTCTTGGGGATGACAACTCAAGAGATGCTTGGGGTAAGCCTCCTTTCTTTGAAGAGGAAGGAAGCTAGCAGTGGTGGGGCATATGCATGTTGTCCTCTTGTATTAAAAGCTCACAGATGATGTAATTTGTAGCCCTTATTCTCAAAACATGGTTATAACATGGGATGTTATTGATTTAGCCCGATACTCTCCATGCTTTAGGGCCCATTGTTCTTTAGATGGTTTTACGAGGCCCTGCGGGGGACAATATTTACATGTTAGGGTTCTTCAAATTAGGGTTAAATAACATTCTTTGTTATTATTTTGGCCACTACTCTCCATGCTTTAGGGATCTTTTGATTAACTCGGGTGAGATGCCTTTGTTGTTCTTAGATAGTCTTCTGAGCCGCAAAAATGATAATTGAATGTTAGGGTTTTTTAAACTAAAAGGGGCCATAAGCGCATGTGCTACTGTATTCGACTCAAATAGGAATGTTTCATGGGTGAGGTTTGCTAGTTAAATATGATCCGGTTATGCCATGGACTATAGGTTGCGTCATAGCATGAGGATAAAACAGGACACTTGTTTGCCACTAACTTGCCAAGTTAGTGACCTAATTCTTCAAAGTTAGCTTTTTCACCTTTTAATTCGGTTTTACAGTTTCTCGAGTTTTCAACTTCATGCCTTGTTTTTGAAACTTCGATTCCAAAGTCCCAGTAGAAAGCCTTGCAGCCGTGCGCCGCACAAACCATTTCTAGGATGAAGCCCGTCCAGTGTTACGACCACAGACCACTATCACTGCCAGTAGCTTGACTACAGCCGTGGGCTCAGGTATATAAATATTGTTGATTCGACTCAGCCTACGTAGCGCAGATCGAGTCCTACCATGTATGACCGACTATAGGCAGGTGGCCCGATCCCTCGACCAGGAGATGGTCAAGGCTTTCTCTCCATGGGCTGCGGTGGGATGATATTATTATTGATGGCACCTCCGGCGTATGCTTTGATAGACCACATTTAAAATTAATATGTTTCCTCAACATATCATTCAGAGGAGAGGAGCTATTTTGGAGGTTTTATATCGCATTTCAGAGGGATACTAGTTCAGCCCGGTAGAGCTGATTATGACGTCTTTATTTAACTTCGAGGACAGGGTCCACTGTCGGAGTTTACCCCGCGCTAAGTCCATGCCTCTTCTATTTCCACGACTCTTATGTTAGATTAGAGCTGTCGAGGTTCAGTAGGAGCCTCGATTAGAGCATCACCTTCTTTGTGAGGCCACCCTTACGTCGATTGGTGGCGAGTTTGGGCCTCGTGCCTTCCCATCTTCCCCCTCCGGGATCGGGGTGGGGACTAGGCCGGCTAATGATGGTCCATGGGGGACTGTCCCCTGGCTAAGCACAGCTGGGGCCTCCGACTCCCGGCTTCATCCCGATACCCCCACCGGTCCTTGACTCCACGACCACGGCTCTAGTAGGCTCCGGCATCGAGTGCCTCGGGCTCAGATGCCCTCTACCCCTCGAGCCTTGGACCCCATACTTGACTGCTTCCGTGGATCTCATTGGGCGAGCACCTCCCGCTGCCCCGTAGTACATTACCCTCTCACCCGGTACTTCTAGCTCTCATGGGCAGTGCGCACATTCTCTGCCAGCTGCGGCTTCATTTGCAGCTTCCCGGTTTTACTTGCGAGAGGATGACCTGCCCGAGGCTGACGTAGCCTGGGCAGGCCATCCTCATGCGACTCTGAGCCACTTGGGCCTCCATCTTGTCTCTCGCATGCCTAGCTCAGACCTCGACTATCCCTCCGTGGGATCCAACTCCTCCACCATGTCATTTGTAGCTTCCTTGGATGTGTTGCGGCTACCTTTGAGGCATCGACAACTGCTGACGGCACCTCGGCACCTTGGGCGGGGATGATCCTTCTCGGCCACCGATTGAGGAGGTTCCGCCCTCCACTAGCTTTCGTTCGTTGGGCAGATTGAGTGATGGCGATGTTCATACTTTTGACTTTAGTTTTACTTGTATCACATGCACAGCAAATCCCATTTTTGTATATTTAGAGGCTTGTTGTTTACTTAACTGCATAAGTAAAAATTTTGTAAATTCACCTTGATATATATAATACAAATCTATTTTCTACACTTTGTCTCGGTTTCGCCCCTATATTGTTGTGGTTTTGCCTTTCCTGTAAATTGAAAAGTTGAAGCACTGTATGCTACCAAATGCTAGAATGGTTCCATGCCTGATTTATTTGTTGGTCAGTTGAAGACCCTAACAATTACCCCCTGTCTTCCACCATTCTCTAGCCACACATACAGTTCACATTAGTTTTCATCAATAGGCTGAGAAGCTGCATACTCCTCTTACTTTACAAAACCGGCCTTAGCTTCGTTGACGACCTATAATAGATTAGAGTTCCTTAAGAAAGAAGACCAATGTATCTTCCGAAAGAAAAAGAAAAGACAAAAGAAAAAGAAAAAGAAAATAGATAAGTAAAGCCGCGTTGCTTTGCCTTGAAACCCGAGCACGGTCCGAGGGGTCTACGGCGAAAGCCTTTAAAGCCTGGTGCCCTAAACCAACTGGTTGGGAGTCACCGACTTAGTGCTCGCTACATGGGTGGATGGGTGGAGTTTAGCGAGTTATAGGTGTTGGATTTTCGAAATCATTCGAAGTCCGGGGTGAAACCTGTAGAGTTTGTGGTCGAAAGATCCTTTTAAATTGATGCCCTAAACCTTAGTTGGTTGGGAGTCATCGGTGGATCCCCGTTACACGGACTTTGGTGAAGTCGAGTTTTCAGCATTACACCCTACAATACAATAGAAGTATGAAATAAATTATCGTATTTGAATATATTTAGGTTGGTCGACTGAGTCTAAGAGCATTAGCGTGGATTTGAGTTTGGGGAGGGGGTTAACAGCGGCTTATTGGTACAAGTAGTCACCTAAAAACACTTAGATTTTGGTGGAAGTTCAGGCTGATTTCCTTGGAATAGATGCTACCCTGAAACTTGTTCCTGTATGCCATTTGTTCTCCCAAGCTGGTCTTTATACAGAGTCCCAATTTGTCATACTGAAGGTTGGGCATTATTTACACACACTTTTTGAACAGACAGTCCATTTTTCCAAAAACATATCCTACATGATCTTCCTTCTTTTTAAAATTGCTAAGGGACTATCAATGTCTCGGTTCGGGGGAGTGATTAGTACCCAAATAGTGCAATTTCGAGCCTTGTTTATAGCAGGTTTTATGCGCTTTTTATGTACTAATCGACTTCAATAACTCAATTGATACATTGGGGTCCCGGCTTTGCTACTGATCACGTTTTGTAGCTATTTTTAGTAGTTTGCAGGTCAAATGCCTCATATTTCTTCAATTCGATTCAAACACGATGAACGGCCAGAATTGAGTGCATGATCGAACCCGAGAGAAAAATTTGGAGCAAAATATTGAAATTAAGGCTCGGTGGAAATTTTACGAGTTACGAAAATTCTAACTGCAAATTTAAGCGGTGTGAAATTTCGCGGGTTGCCAATTTAGCAACCCTGCGAACCTCTGTGTTCCTATTGACTGCTTTTTGACCTGCCTTTTTGTGGTTTTATATAAGTTTGCCCTCATGTAATTTTGGTTCTTTAACACACTTTTGTAATTTCCTTATCTTTGAAGGCACTATATAAGCTCGATCCACGCATGTCAAATCAACTTTTCCTCCATCAATCAATCAAATTTGGCACGAGAAGCTTCCTCTCCCTTCTTGTTGGTGATCTTCTCTTCTTCTCCCTTCACTTTCTTGCATTTTGTTGGTAGCGAGACACCCTTGATGATGAAAAATCAAGGTGCTAAACTAAACCCACCCCACCCCCACCCCCCTCATCCTTGAAGGGGAAGGCCACTGGGTGTTGGTTTTGAGCCATGCTGCATGTTCTCATGCTCTTCATGTATGCATTTAAGGGTATTTGTGCTCCTGCTTCCTACTTTAGGTTAAAATCTCTTAGGCATGCTCTCCCTAACGTGTAGTTGGCAAGCTTTTTGGGTTCAGTGGATACTTTCACTAGATCCACTGATGCCCAGTTAGTTGTCTCCTATTAGTTACTGTAGGGTAGGTTTTTGAGATATGTTCTCACCATTAGGGACATTTATGCCCAATCAAATGCCATCTTTCAAGAGGAAAACTTTTAGGGTTTAGGTTTTAAAGCTAAATGTAGATCCGGTTCAGGAAGTGACTATATGTTATGTTCCCCAACGCGAGGAAAAAGACCCGAGGACATGTCGGTTAACTTAGAACCCTAAGCCCAGTGGCTCGAGACTTCAAGGATTTCTCTTAACTTTTTACTTCAGTTATTTCAGTTTTCAACCATTCACACACATTTTTTTTCACAAACCCTATAAATCCAACGAGAAAACACCATTTTCAATGCACTGTAACTCTTCTCTCACGAAGAAAACCCATCCTTGTATTCGACCACTGAGCTTCCCTATCTTGCGGTAAGCTTTGCTCGTCGGTGAAGTAGGGAATCCTAGGTTATAAATTTTGTTGATTTTGAACACCTACTTGGCCTAAACGAATCAGGTATACCAAGGGTAGTTGAGGTGTACGACTTGGGAAATGAGCCCTCCGATGAGGATGAGCTTAGAGCATATCATTCTAGGTTTGGGATCCCCATAGGCACCCAGGGAGAAGCCGGGCAATCCTCCACCCAACCCCCACCAACACAGCCATCCTCGAAGGAGGACCCAGTCAGTCTTTCCACTACCTTAGAGGACTTGGTGGAGGACCTCACTACTCGATTTTATGCTTACTAGGATGAGACCCAGGAGCACCGGGTCCTCATCCTCTAGGATATGGATGCCCTTCGAGCTGGCATGAGCACAGTCATGCACAACCAGGTGACCATCCTCCCCAATCAGCAGTCCCTCCAAGATCAACTTGCATAGCTCCTCGCCTTTCACATCTTTACCTCCACCACCGCTGCGGTGATCAGGGGCGTCCTGAGGAGTTCACTACACCCTCTCTTGTTATTCCATAGACATTGAGGACACTGTCCATACTTGTTTAGGGGGTGTGGGTGATCGGGTTTATTTGGTGTTTATTTCTGTGTTTTTTGCTTTAGTATGTCTATTTATGTGCTTATTTATGTGTTTCCTGTTTAGGGTTTCTTTAACAGTGTTGTATCGATTGTCTTACTGCTTTGTATCGATTTGTGGAGTTTATTTTTTGTTTTTGTTTTATTGGGGATTCGCGTGTTTTAGTTTGTCTCGGGTTTTAGGGTTGTGTTAGGTAGTTTGTGTGAGTGATGCCATGATTGCTAATCAAGGATCCCTTTTGACCTCTTCAAATCTTTTTAGAAAAACACAGTACAAATCAAGAAAGGATCCGTGGGTTGTTAGATGCTCGGGAATTACATGTTGGATAGGTAGGGGGGACATAGTGAGTCACTTGCTGGGTATTCAAGAAACCAATTCCCAATTAGTCTACCACACCCACACACATGTGATCTCCAGGGTATGCCTAGGCTCCAAACCCGGCTTACTAATGTTCAATGAACCTTAGGGGTTTTTAAACACCAAAGTGATGGGACACCATAGAAAGAGGATTTCCATGAGCCTCGAGTCGAAAAAAAAGAGCACGATAAAGAAAGTATGAATAGAATAAGTGGGAGCTTCTAGTTGGAATCTCGGGCACGGTCCGAGGGGATTTTCAAAGCCTAATGCCTTGAGCCAACTAGCCGAGAGCCATTGACTTCACTGCCTGTTACATGGGACAGAGAATGGAAGTTTCCCATAGCCTAGGGCCCTTAGGTTTGGTTGATTGTTCGAGGTGAAGTTCGAGGGGAACTGAATGTCTGGTGCCCTTAACCAATTGGTGGGGAGTCACCAACGAATCCCTTCTCCAGAAACACTCAACATAAACTTACGAGCATTGGTATTTCTTTCATAAGTAGGTAGGGTAGTTTGAATAAAAAGGGTGTGTTCTTATCCTTCCGTAGTTAGACTCTCCCAAATAGGCAGCAGATTCAAGTTTAAGTACTAGAGCAAGTATATGCTAGAGATCATGTATCAAATGCACATAGACTCCTTTGGAAGGCTGGTAGAAAACCTAGGAGGTTGAGGTCACTTTCGTCCAGCAGTCGTGTTCAACTGAATTCTTTCGAAAGTCGAACAACCTTATGGATTCTTTGAAATTTGAATCAAAAGGCAAGATTTATGAGTCGGTTCATTTTAATCCTTCCTTTTGGCAACATGTGCATCACACTCGTGTCGTTGAGTTTTGGTATGTTATTTTCTTGTGTGTCTGGTTTAGAGTCCGTTTCTTGCTTGGGGACAAGCAAGAAGCTAAGTTTAGGGGTGTGATGAGTGTAAAACACTCATAACCGCGCCCTAAATCCCTTACTAGGTTTTAATTCTATTTTATATATTAATAAGTGCATTATTGCCCGATATCTAATTTTTGGATCTTGTGTGCATTGCAAGTAAAAATGGTGGTTTTCAGAAGCTTTTTTGAAATGCAAAGGAGAAGAAGTGAAAACCGTGGCGGCGTTCAGTGTCGTGGCTGTTACTAGCGTCACGATGTTTGGTCAATAGAAGTTAAAGTCAAAGAGCAGCCTAACGTACTGACATTGCGACTTCTCGACGTTTATGTGATTCCTACATCAGAATTATAAAAAGTACGGGAGACCCAATTTCGAGATATCGAGGGACATACGGATGAGGAGCGAAAAACGAAGCAGGAGCAACTCGAGAAATCGAAAAAGACTCGTGTTTTTGTATTTCTCTTCTCAAAACCATTAATGATTTATAGAACTATGCTTGTATTAATTTCCAATATGTTCTAGATTTATTTATAGGGTTTTGTTAAACCCTACTTCAGTTGTATGGATTAAGGTGTAAATCTAATCTTATTCAGTTTATTTATGATTTATATTGATTTGCTCTATGTCTGTGGTTTATTTTCATGGTGATGTTTGACCAACATTTACATGATCTTGCTGGGTATCCGAGATCGAGAGATAAGGAATTCCTAGGATATGAGTACAACTACCCTTGGTCAATCAGCAAATAGAGATATCCTGATTTTGAGTGTGGCGATTAGGGTTTGAGCATTTAAGCATTTCGGAGTCTAGGGTCGGGGCAGAGATGCACCTAACCCTACTGGCGAGATAGGCGGATATACCTCAAGAGAGGATATCTCGTAGGCACGATCACCCCATCATCGAGAATTCATTAATAGACTAAATAATAATTCCTCTAAGTAATAATCCATCAAATGTGGTAGGGGGGAGGCAAAACCCTAGTTTTCAAAAAAAAAAAAAAAAAAAAAAAGGTAATTTCACAAGTTATTTAGATTTAGTTTTAATTCTATACATTAATTAGAAATTCATTAAGAGTTTAAGTCTAGATAATATCGTAGGGTCAATTCCAGTAGTCAACGCACTTCTCCTTATGGATCGATATCGTACTTAGGTACACTATATTACTTCATACGACGCATGCACTTGCGCACATAGGCTTTACCCAGTTTATACAAGTCACACATCACGCTTTCATGCTATCAGCTGCTAGTCGGATCCGTGTCACATTGAAGGTAATCTCCATAGCCTTCAAAACTCTCTCTACATGTTGAAAGCAATGGTCAGCAACCATCGGGTCCCCTCCCCCTCTGAACGTACGAGGATGATGCGCTTTAAATCTCTGAAGGTCACTCGACCCTCACTGACCGCCAGCTGCACTAGTCTATGCAATGGTGGTAAATGCAGTGCCCATCGCCTTCACAAATGCACGATCAAAGCCGGGGCGATGAGTCGATCATTACTTCTTGAGGATGACCTCGTCCGTGCTCGACTTGCCATCTACATAAAGTAAGATAGCAATTTGAGATTCTCTCTTTTCATTTATCACATTAGTGGTGCATAATGTCAAACACTAATAAATAACCATTTCTACATAATCATGCTTATTCGTTTTCTGAACCCCTAAGGTTACGTTTGCTAACCTTAGTGTTCTTCAATTTCTATACACATTCTATCATGCATATATTCACACAACCACAATACATCTCTCGTGGAACATATTAGAACACAAAAGCAATCAACGCACACAATGCCGTGTTCTACACCCATGCCCACTAATCCTAGGTGTTTGGACACCTAACACTGGATACTCAACTATGACAAGCCAATATCCGAAAACACTAGTGGATACCCCTACCCGAGCTCCTAGGTAATCGTTAACCTAGGATTTGATACCAAGCTGTGACGCCCTAAAACTTGGGGTCGGGTATGCTCAGATCTGTGTTGTGACACGCTGAGAAATCGGAGGGTTTGGTACATTGACTAGTCAACCCGCGGAATATTCGTGGTAGCCTTTTTTCTTACAAATATACAAATTCTTATAATATTTTACAAGAGTTTGATGTACAACTCTTTTATACTTTTACATGCCAAAATATATGAAAACTAGATTGTTATAATATATTTTACAAAAATACTTCTCAAGGCCACAACCCGACCTTCTTCATACTCACGGCCTCGAAGGAGCGCCGTCTTCGTCTGCACGAAGGGTGGTCCCATGTGAGGTGAGGCAAAACCCGAGTGAATATATCTCTGCCAAGGCTACTCCCCACCTAAGAGCAACATGTAATGCCAATACATACAATCACACGCATTCAAGTACCTATACTCTACTGTACTTGAATGTCTACATGTCATGAATGCAATATGCCCCTCATGACTCAAATCCTGAGTCCTCACTGACTCCCTCACACCTGCATATGCCAAGTGTGAAAAACCGTCAAGGGCATCCCGCCCTTGACCCTTTTTCCAAAACAAAAGCTTTTTGTTTTTTAATTCTAGACACATTGGATACCCTTAGTGCCTACTTATTTCCTTACCAAGTACTGTGTGTTATGCATTTGTGGGCCACGGATTTCTAGGTTCTCACCGCAGGACACCGCCGCGCCTATACAACATTTTACGAGCTTTCACGATGGTTTCATGCAAACCATATACCAGGTTTTCACACGAGGGGTGTACATCCTGCTTGCTTCACCCGTTTACACCGTGCTTTTCATGCCATGCAAGTGAGTCTCAATTTGGACGTTGTCCCATTTTACCGAGCTCACCCTTCGAACGCAAACACGGTGTCGATTAACCATGTCCCTCCACGACATACATGAACACCAACCTTTGTGTTGATTTACCATGGTCGAACACCAAAACACAATGTCGACCCCAACCATGCACTCATACCCGACTCGACGTGATCCCATGCAAATGTCATTGCATGCCATTTCATGCCTACATGTACACTACGAGTCACATGCAACATATCTATGACACTACATTTCAAGTGTCATGAATAAATTATATTTAATACATATAATTATTTTCATTTTTTTATCACACATATTTCACATAATTTCACACATTCAGCATGTTATTCAATTTATAACAATAACACACATTAGTCATTCCCGTCCATAAATCCGTCCATTCTTGGCCTCGAAAATAATCCGGACTTAGTCCAGAAAATACAGCTTTTATCAATACCACACAAAACATCCAATATGCAATTCCCTACTCAGACCATACGCAGCCCCAAGCATTTCGGTCTAAGTGGTTAAGCAGTTGGAAAAAGAAGCGAGCCATTCCTCAGCGTCCGTGACCAGCCAGTGTTCAGCCAATGTTTTGGTTGAGCACTTCATATTATTAAATTCTAGACTCAACAAGCTTTCTGTAGAGTCCAAACCTTGTAATTAGGTTTGAATGAGAAAGTTATGACCGTGCGAGTTGAAAAGGTGAATTTCGCGAGGTGTCGCGATCTGGGCACACCCTGGGTTTCTACCTCCCGTTTTGCTCGGAATTTTGCCATCCCATAACACAGTGTTCTGTCTTGGACAATCCCGTAACTCCATGAAACCGGTCTTTGACCATCACACAACAACAATCAAACCACACACATCTTAAATTCGGCCTGAAATGGGGCGAAACAGTTATGCCATTACGTGGCCCCTATGCGTAAAATAACTGGAGTAGGAGGAAACCTACCTCTTGTAGCGCAGTTCTGGGTTCTTCGCCGTTCAGGTCTGCTCATTGTGCGACACTCCTTCCTTTTCCTCTTTCCTTTCCCTCTCTTCCTTTTCTTTTTTTCTCTCTTTTCTTTCCTTCATTTCTCTTCTTCCTTTCCCTTTCCTTTCTTTTCTTTCCATCTTTTATCTCCGTTCTCCTCTCCGCTTGTTTGAAATACCGCCCTTATTTATAACATCAAACCCCTAGCATGTTGACACAAGGCTTGCCATGTACTTAGCGATTAGTGCCCAAAGTGCTATATTGAACCACATTTATTATAGGTTTTGAGTGCTTTTATGTACTAATCATTCTAATTAACCCGATTGGCATGTTAAGGTCCTATTATGCCTCACGATGCGTGTATGGATATTTTTTGTAATTTTCGCGGGCATTTGATACTCGATTTTGTCGAGTCAATCCATGCATAAAGGATCCGGGTTGATCTCCTTAAAAATTAGGAAGACAGAAGTGAAACGGTATTTGCTTTGCTGTGAATTAACATCAGCGATTATAATATGAAAATTTATGTGTGGCACAGTTATGAACTACATATTACCTCACTTCGCATGAGATTGCCTGCTTCCCATTTTGACCCAGCATTTGTTTGTATCTTTTAAGTTTGCTGATGTAATCACTATTGACATGGGTATTTTGGTTTTTCACTTCTTTGTAAGGGCTATATATAGCCATTTTGTATCTTTGTTAGATGACGAGCCAAGGAATAGACGAAAAGACGGTGCTCTGTTTTTGGATTTTCCCCAGTCTCTCATTTCCTCTCCTTTTCTCTCACTTTCTCGACAACCAAACACTCCCTTGAGGATAAACACTCAGGGGATGCTTGGCTAAAGCCCCTCATCCTTGAAGAGGAGGGCTGGTGGGCTATGGTTGTGAGGTAAACGCAGGTTCTCTCTGTTGTTAACGCGAGCATTAAGTGACATTTATGTTCCTATCTTTTAACTCTAGGTTTAAAAGCCCTTAGATGCATCCTCATAGGCCAATACTTGGCAATCTTTTAGGGTCCAGTGGATGCTTATCATTAGATCTACTGACATCCATTAGTTGTCATTTACGAGCCTTAGGAGGGTGGGTCAAGGTGTTAGATTCTCACTGAAGGAACCATAAATGCTCAGTAAATGCTTTCTATCAAAAGGAAAATGTATTGAGGGTTAGTTTTTAAAGTTAAATGAAGATTCGGTTCGGGAAATGACTATATGTCATCTTCCCAACGCGAGGAAATGAACCCGAGGACCTCTATATAGCCTATCAGCGGTCAGCAGTTGATACTTGAGGATTTCTTTTTCATAGTTTATTTCATTTTATTTCACCTTACTTTTAATCTATACACCATCAACCTCACATTTTTTTACAAAACTCCTTAATCTAAAGTGAGATTCACCATTTTAAAGCATCATAAATCATTTTATGCGAAAACCCATCCGTGTTAGATCCACAGGCCAGCATACTACAGTAGTAATGCTACGGTAGTAGGCGGAATTTAGGTTATAAATTTTATTGATTCCAGACACCTACTGTGGCATGAATCAAATGGTGTGGTACCGGGATGATGCTAGAATGCAAGTGACGAGTTGTTGAACTTGTGATCCTCATCACAAGTGTTGGTGAATTCCAATCTCTTTTTGCCTTTACTTTTATTTCCCCTAGCAGTTCACTGCTGGGTTGATTTAATTTTTATACTATCCATACATAGAATTTTCATTTTTTATTTCTAGCTAACATTAACCTTTTGCGGTACTTCTGCTGTCGTTTATGCATGCGTGTTGCTTGCTAGCGACTTATACACCATTGGGATAAAAATCTGCAGCTGGTGGAAAGATTGATGCCTCTGGTTAAACAAGGTGTGAAGTGAGCCTAGCGTGAACAAATGGAACCTCCACTTGAGGGTACTTAAAGCAGCGGGGGTTGAGGGATCCCAGTACTACGGATCGATGAGGGATCACATACACCTGAGGTGAGTGCACCCTCATGCATTATTCCCCATTGAGGATGTGGCAGTGAGGCCTTATCTGGTGCCCCTGCTCCCTGACTTTTCATGGAATGGAAAATGAAAATCCATACGCACATCAGGGAGTTTGAGGAAGTTTGTACATCTTTTAAGGAGAGTCTTGTATAGATATGGATTTGCTTAAGTTGAAGCTTTTCCTTAGCCTTTGGGACCAAAGGACAAAATCGCTTATTCAATGAGGCGAGGACTATAAGGGTGGGTAGAATTGCAAAGCTGAATTTTGAAGAAATTTTTAGCACACATAAGACCAATAACTGAAGAGCAAATACATACCTTTGCGGCTTATGACAATGAGAAATTCTATCTTTGGAAAGGTATTTGAGACCATCGGTGCATGCCCTTTCCCTTGGCTTTGATACTTGGATGTTGGTCAACCACTTCTATGATGGAATGTCCCCTGCCATGAAGCAATTATTGGAGACCATGTGTGGAGTGGACTTCCTGAGCCAGAATCCAAATGAAGCCATGGACTTCCTCAACTATGTGGCTAAAACCTCCAAGGCATGGGATGAGCCAAACCCAAGGGAGGTAGAGAAAATGAAGCACATAGCAAACCAAAGGGGAGGCGTATTCAACGTCGGGAGGATGTGGAAATGGCCAAGTTATCTTCTTTGACTAGAAGGTTGGAAGAGCTTGAAATGCGAAATCAGCATGAGGTACGGACAGTAGCTGAAACACCTGTACCTCTCCAACCCTATTTTAATTGCCAATCCACTAGTCACCAAGGAGAGGACTGCCCAATTGCTCCCTCAATAAGGGATTTTATGCAAGAGCATCTGAACATAATTGAATTAGTAAGCCTGACAAACGCTCCATATGGAACACAATCCCAAGTTGGAGGAATCATGCAATCTATCATGGAAGCCAAAACCTGACATGCTCCCACGGGTTCACGGTAGCAGCAACATCTTTGGTTCCACTTCATAACGATAGCAACCCCGCCCCTCATCCCACTGTAGAAGCTAATCATTGAATTGGAGCAAGGTTGTGGGTAACTTTGTGGAAGAACAGAAGGCAGTGAATGCTCATACCACTCAGAAAATCGAAACATTGGAAGACACACTCAACAAAAAAATAGATGACCTGCAGTACTCAGTTTCAAGGTTGACTAACCCGGCGACGGGTTCTCGAAAAAGGAAATTTTCATCCCGAAACCTGGCCAATCGAGATTTGCATGAATTAAGCTCACGCGGCTGACCCGAATCCCGAAATTGATGAAGTAAAAGCAGTGGTCACTTTGAGGAGTGGTAGAGAAGTCAAACCATCCGCCCCCAAACCAGTAGTGGAAGATCCCAACGTAGTTGAACCTGAACCAGAGGATGAGGCACCAAAATGGGATACAGTGAATAAGAGTACACCCCCTCCTTTTCCACAACCATTGAGAAACAACAAAAAGGCCATCAACCCAGAGACGAGGAAATATTAGAAGTCTTGAGGGCGAAGTGAAGGTCGACATCCCTGCGACATGATTCAAGCAGAGTCCCCCACTTATGCTAAGAATTTTTGAAGGACTGTGCCTTGGTGAAGAGGTCTAAATGTCAATAAGAAGGCCTTCTTAGCGAAGCTGAAGTCAGTGCTATCGTGAGTACAAAAAATCCAGGTGAAGTACAAAAGATCAGGGTGTCCTACCATCTCAGTTAATATCGGAGGCACTTGTGTTGAAAAAGCACTACTAGACTTGGGAGCTAGTGTGAACCTACTACCATATTCAATGTACAAACAGCTTGGTTTGGGAGAACTTAAGCCCTTCCATCTGTGTCTCTAGCCAGATGGGTGTTAAAATATCGAAGGGACCAGCCCCGTCTGATTAGTATGCCTAATTCTATTCCCAGCGTAGGAATTATAGTCGTCTAGCATTGTAATACCGTGGGAATCCACGAGGTCATCTCCACGAGGAGTGGTACGATTCGGTTAGTCAATGGAGCTATTCTCCACTAAAGTAGTTAAAAAGAAAGCGTAGTGTTGTGTTGTTTGATTGAATGGTTGATTGGTTTGAATGTTTTAAATAGAAAGATGATTGCTGGGATTTTTAGGATTCCACTCACTTACGATGGGTAAGTCCACCTCTTTATTTTATAAGCTCATCCACAGAACCATTGATAAATGGTCTTGATGGAGGATTTATCTTTAAATGCTTTTGGAAAATAAAGATGATCAAGTAATACTAAACACTTGTTCTCAGATTAAAATGAACCCTTAGTTGGCAGTATGATCGAAGCCGCAGCGTGTAGGAAATATCTCGTTAACACGTTGTCAAGAATTTTGTCAACTAAGGATTCACTTCTTTCTCACCAAGTGATCAATATTACACAATCCATTGAAAATCGAGAGAATTGAGGGACTTTACCTTGATCGGTGAGTTTCCCCGTATGATCCAGCGTGGGGGTTTAGGCTCCATAAAATTTATATGAACAATTAAAGTTGAGGAACAATTAATCATAAAAACGATGCCTTGGAAAGAATCGGAATTAACTTGTAAAGCGAGAATGAAGAATATGGAATGCTAAAGATTTAAGCAAAATAAATATTTATCTTTGAAGATTACAAACTCTTGAATCAAAACTTCTAAAAGAATGGAAATCTGAATGCGGATCTCTGAGTACCACTCAAAATTGGAGAAAAACTCTTAAAACCTAAACCACACAGAAGTGAAGAACTTCAGCTTCGAAAAACTAAAAGACTCGAAAAGATCCTCTAATACTTGTGTCCTCCTCCTTTTATAGCCCCCTCCAAAGTGATTTTCCATTTGGTTAACTGCAGTGCCCTCACGTCAGGATTGAATTCTTGGACAATTCATAAAGTTCCATAAAGTTCTCTGGGTAGGACTTTAAGTTCTCTGCGTGGGACTTGCTATAATTTTCACAGCAGTTCTCTTGATAGGACTTGAGTTCTGGGGTAGGACTTGTCCTCTGTCTTTCGCTTGCTTGTTGGGGTTCAGAAACCATTCGATTTCTCACCCCACATCCGCATTGCTTCATATTGGCTTCCCCGAGCTTACATCCTTGTGCACTTACGTTTTAAACACAGAAAAGACACCTGAAAATCTAAAAACCTGAAGAGATTAGAAGTACGTTCTTGTATACGAATGTGAGTACATTGTGATTTAAATGTGTTAGATTCCGTTATAATTATCCTTTCAGATTATTGTATTCATCACACTGACTGCATCTTGCTAGTCCCCAGCAAGATTTGAATCGAGTTTTCAACTGGGTATGAAAACAGGCGCTAGAGGTACAATCAAGCTTTGCAAAAATCTCAAAGAAAATAATACTTATGGAGTAAGAACTTTACGCGTTAATGTGCACCATTGCAGTATTCAGTGCCAATACATTCTTACACAATGAACATTATAACACATTAACACAAATTTGGTTATTCAAATGAGATTATGGGTTTTAAGTGTAAGGCTAGTCATGCTTATATAGTGAGCTTGTAATAATGTGTCAAAATAAACGAGTAACAATCATATAACATAGAACATGTAACCATCATGCATAAAGTCGAAAGGAACATAAAACACTATGGCAGATCAAAAGGTCTTCCACGAGTTTGTAATGACCATGGGTGTGAAAGAAAGGGAAAATCAAAGCGGGTGTTGGCATGCATGGCTAAGATGCACTACTGGGTGCCAGCACCACTCTAGAAACAGTCTAGCTTCTGACTACGCGGTCGCCCTCATCATCATCGGAAGAGAATCGCGTCTCGTCCACCTGATAGATCGATTCATGCGGTTCTCCCTCTAAATCGGTGGCATGCCGTCGGCTCTCCACGAAGATGTGGCTCCTCAGGAGTGCGGAGAGACGTCGGGTCCTAGGCTATACGCTGAGGATGCACTTGAACCATCCACTTGATCGCGCTCCATCTCTTCAAAGGCGATGTGCTCATAGGTCTTTGGAAGCGTAGGAAGAAATGGTCCGAGTAGGGAGGGGAGTGAAGGCCGCGGGGCTGTGGTCTAGTGGAGGCTGCTCGGCTCTTCGCCAAAGTCTTAGTAGTGATCTGCTCTGCCAGGGCCATCGCCCTTTTTTTCTTTCTTGTTCCCCTCGTCTCAACCATGCTAGTCACAGTGAGGGGAGCAGGAATCTTTCCGGGTTTGAGCGCGAGTGTGTAGAAACTCTCTCATCGCGCACCATATGACAGGTGCATAATCAATAAAGTTTTTTCATAACCTCGTATAACCTTCATCTGTTCTTAGTAGGAGACTTTTCACAACCATTAAAGCTAGTCTGATTGTGGATGATCTTATTCATCGAGTGTTCAGAAGCTGCTTTCGGGGAACAAATTCTTGTCTCATAAATCCATTCATGGAGTGCAGACCCAGTGCACATAGCCCTCGGTGAATAGTGGGCATCGAGAAATCGGTAATGGCCACACAGGTGGATATATGAAGCCGTCAGAGCATGTCGAGGCGAATATAGAGTCATGAGCACATGTCTTTGTCGAGTCGGGTGACCGCGTTTGCTTTCCCATCAGCGGGACATCACCCAGAGTGAAACTGGCGATTTTCCTTCAAATTGGAGTAGAACTCTGAACTCCCAGAAGGTAAATATCCCGCCGATCCCGAGTGCACAGTGCATATTTGTTCTGGATAATTACCTGATGGGATGCGAATATAAGAATGTTCCAAATTGACACCCTCTCGCGCCGGAGCCTCTGACCGCCGTCATGAACCCATTTCTCGTGCCACCCTGAATCTTGGTCGCTTATAGCCTCTGTTCTTCGCTTGACACTCTCGGACTCAAGTCTCTTTGCGAAGAGGATACTTTGTTTTCCTTTCTCTTTTTCACGTGGGTGGCATCGGGCTTTCTCTTCTTAGCGCTCGTTCCATAGAGGACCTCGATGCCTTCCCTTTCCTGTGTTCTTCCAGGCGTGCCACATGGAAGTGTGTGGTAGCAATAACGGCGGGGATGGCCCAGAGAAATAAATCATGTCACCATCCGATTACCTGTCTCGACTGACAACTGGGGCGGCCCACATGTACATGTGTAGTCTCACGCCCGTATGGAGAGAAAAAGCGCCTCGTCCGGCAATCCACGGAATAATGGCGGCAAAATCCAGCCACAAGGTCCATATATAGTAGAAAAGAGATCAACAATGCTAATGGGGAGTTGTAAAGCTTACCACGTCACCGAGCAATGGCGTAGGTAACCAATACGGAACTGGGCAGAAAACCACGGCGGAAGTAATGAGCTTGGGGTGACTCTGAGAACCTGCAGACTAGAACTACTTCTTGTTAGATTGTCAAAAAGCAAAGGAATATGAAGAGTGCAGGAATTTTGGGTTAAAACCTTCTTCCCAATTCCAGCCGATCCTACAGGGTGGGACTTTAAGTTCTAGGTGGGACTCTTATATGGCTTTTTGTTGGATTACTGCGGTGGGACTTTAAAGTTCTACCGATGGGACTTACCTCAAAACTTAGATTTTTTTCTTCTTCTTTTTTTTGAATATATATATAATGAATATATATATATATATTTTCACTTTTGGGATGGTGAATTAACGCTATACATGCTTGACTCATGCCTTTCATCGAGGTTTTTACGCATGTTTATTTTCTCTTGGAACAGGATTCCTGGCGGCGCATTTGTATGACAACTTGTGTAATTGTTCTTTGGTTCATCTTAAAACTCTCCGTAGAGAATCTTTCTTTGTTCCCATGATAAAGTTCCTAAGGTTCGAATAAACTTGACTGCTGAGAAAGCTCAAAATGGGTGCAGGAGTTGAGACCTTACAAATCACGGGTATGCCTGAAATGATGGCCTCGTCATTTTCCACTTATAAGGTGTTAAAGTAAAGACTATGATGCATGAAATTAACATGACCAGCTAAAATGATGCACAATTGGGAAACAATCCACGGGAAAGATCGAAATTTTGGCCATAAATTAAATGGTTTGGGTGAAAGTAAAGTAGAGTGAGTACAGGGGAAACTTGATTCACGAGGAAGAATATAAGTCTTGTTTAAGATGCACATGCGATGGATGATGTGGAGTATGAGATTAAGCAGATATACAGTGCATATACTTATAAGCCCACTCCAAAAGGCATAAATTTGAAAAATTTGACCACTTGAACATATACGTGTACACCTACCCCCACAAACAAGCATTGTCCCCGATACCATTGAACTAAAATTACCCCCACAAGAGAATTTGAGGATCCACAAAAGCAACCGGCCCACGATTTGTATTTTCTATGTTATTGAAAAGCAAATGAAATAACGCCAGTGAGTAAAACAATAAAAATAGAAAGCAAGAACAAAAATAAAAGCAAAACTATTTACAACAATTTGAGGCGAGGTTACTTGGAAAGGAGAGTTTTGGTAGATGAATCTACGAATCTTGGTGTGCTTCGTGAGGAGAAATGCTCAAGGAATGGTTTGGCGTTGGCCATTCACCTTGAAAAGTTCCGGTATTGGGTTTTCAATTTCCCTGGCTCATCGGATAAAACCACCTTGGCGATAGAAGGGCCAGTCCAGCGGCCCCGGAGCTTTCCGGGGAATAAGGTACAATCGGGAACTATCTGGCCAGTACTTGATTGAGGTTGGTTTTCCTGGTAATAGACTTGTCATGGAATAACTGACCGCTCATGTAAGTGCAGAGCTTTCATACGATTCCCTCCGCAGCTCTTCGAGTTCATTTAAGCACTGTCATGGCTAGTACTGCTTGAGTTAGATCGAATTAAAAGTTCGAATAGCTGATGGCAGGTGTTCCATCTCTATGGCAAATGGCAAGCTTTGCCATAAACTAACCTATGGGAAGACATACCAGAAGCAGTTTTAAAAGGCGATGCGGTATGCCCAGAGCATCGGTAAAGGCGGGTGACAGTCTTTTCGATTCGGAACATACATCCTTTTCTAAAATGTGTTTATCTCCTATTAGCTAGCTAGACTGTTCATTAGTGCAATGGGTGGTAGCCGTGGATACTTTATGGGTAATCCATATTTCTTTAAGCAGAGTTTCAAAAGATGGAGTTACCCAAAATTAGGTCCACCATCACTAATAATTGCGGCGTTTCAGCCCAGAAAAATATGTTCTTTATAATTTCAAAACAACATGGTCATTGGTTCTCGTTAGGAATTACTTTCAAACCCACTTGAGCTTACGTAGTCAGCAGATAATAAAGTAGCAGAGATAGCCACAGAAGGAAAAAGAGGGCCCCGTAGAGTCAATACCCCAACCGTCAAAATTTGATGATTGCAGGTGGGGTGAGGCATCAAATGTTTCGCTTTGTGACCCTCCATAGTTCTTTGGCATTGAGCAAATGTTTGCAGAAATCAAAACAATCTTTTAATAGTGACCGATGAAACCAGCACGAATCTTGTCTGTGTTTTCGGTAGGAGAAATGTCCTCCGCGAGGCTTCGAATGTAAAAAAGTTAAAATCACATTACTGCTCATCATTAGATTTACATCTCCCTCATTATTTGATACGGGACCAGTATTTAAATAGATATGGATCATCAAAATAGTATTTCTTAATATCTGTCAAGAATTTCTTTTACGTTGAGAAGTCCATTGAAGTTGGAATACGGCGGGTGACTGGGTAATTCACTATGTCGACATACCATGGGTATTGAGCAAGAGCAAAGAGTTGTTCATCGGGAAAGCTATCACTATGGGTATGCCATGGGATGGATACGGAATAATCGAGATAAATGGTCGACAACCACATTCTCGACCCCCTTTTATCTTTAATGGTCAAGTTGAATTCTTGACGAGTAAAATCCACCTAGTTAACCTTGGTTTCGTATCTGTAGAGGAAGCGAGAGTACTTCAAAGTGCATGATCTGTAAAAATGGTCACGGGAATATGATATATGAATTTGCCTGGAAAGCCGAAGACAAGCTAGAAACTCTTTTAAGTAGTTTGTGTAGTTGGCACGGGCGAGTCTAGTGTCTTGCGCTTAGTAAATGACAAAAGCCTTTTATCCTCCCTCTTGTCCTAACACGGCTCCTATGGCATAATCACTAGCATGCATACGTGAGTCTGAATGGGAGGTCCCAGTTAGGAAGCGCGATTAGTCATTGACACTAGCATGTTTGAGCTTAGCAAAGCAGGAGTCCGCAAGCTTGTGACCATGTGAAAGGGACATCTTTGCTTGTTAGTACATAAAGGGTGTTTATGTACTTGAAATCTTTTATAAACCTTATAAAAACCGGCATGGCGAATGACCTTATCTCACGCACCCAGGAGTAGGGGTTGGAAATCAGTTCGACAGCCTTATCAACTTGATTATCTTTTTGATACAATGTGGCTAAAAGACCAATTCCTTGTGTTACCATGAAGTGACATTTCTCCTGATTAACACAATATTTTCTCTTGGCACCTCTCAAAACTTTCGTAAGTTCTCTGCTTGACTCGAGCGAGTCACCAAAAAGCGAGAAATCATCCATGAAGATTTCCAATAATGATTTCTATCATGTCACTTGAAAGATTCCCATCATGCATCGTTGGAATGTTCGGGTGCGTGCATAAATCCCAGGCGTTTCCACAAAGGCGAAGGTACGAGGGCAAGTGAATGTAGTTTTCTTGATCTTTTGAAATATCTCAATTTGATTGTACCACGGTACCCATCGAGAAAGCGATAAAATTCATGCCACCGCAGCTCTCTACAGCATTTGATGACAAACGGGAAGGAAAATGGTCTTTCTGATACTGCATTAAGCTTCCTATAATTACATGCACTCTCCCATCCCGAAGTGATACGAGGTGGGAATGAGCTCGTTATTTTCATTGGCGATCTTTTGTGACTCCAGAGCTTCTTGAGGCCCCCACTTTTTTGTGTTGGTAACCCACTTCTTATGCAATGGTAAAATAACCCACATCGAGAGCTTTAAAACTTCCTTCTTCACCGCTAACCATTGTGGGTTCAATGCGTCTACGTGGTTGCCTAGAAGGTTTAACGTCAGCTTCTAAGTGAATTCTATGTGTGCGAGATCGAGGGTGATTCATAATATGCGCAGTGTCATTCAAGCAGTCTTGTGGGTTTTGATATTTCAGTTGAGTTTCTTGAGTCAACACCTGGGAGGGAAGATATGATTCTTGCGGAAAGTGTCATGCTCCCACAAGAATGCATATTTAAGATGTGTTGGTAAAGGTTTTTAGCTCGAGCTTGGGTGGCTTCTCCTCAGAAGGCAATGTCTCTCCTCATTTAGTGGCAAAGAGTTCAAATTTGAAGTACCCACACACATTAACTTCAAATACATCTTTTATGCTCGATTATAGGTGGAAAACTCCTTGCTCACGAAGTGGTCACTTATCATCCGATTCGGTGACCGGACATGACTTAGAGGATCATCATGTGAGACATTATCAGTATTTTTGTGCACGGAGTCCAATCATATTAATTTCACACGATGTCTTCTTCATCCCATTCTTTGATTACATTGAAAATATTGGATTAACAGTGTGTTCCCAGATGAAAGTGTCATTAGGCCTCCCCTACAATGTATAATGGCATTAGCGGGTTGCCAAGAATGAGTCAAAATTCTTTGGGGCCAGGTTCCTTGGTTGGCCACCAGTGAGTGTCAAGCACCCGCAAAATCGGCCAGGAAGTAAAATTTATTCCACTTGGACCAGAGACATCCTTCACTTTATTCCACGAAGATTTTGACCTCTGGTCATTGATTGGAGGGAGTGATATTGGTTGAAACCTAATTCTCCCCTAACCCCAGGTCCACATATCTTGAGTAAGACCTTGATTAACACTTGCCCTAAGTCATGCTAAAAGCATGCTGACTTTGAATTTCGACTATAGAAATAGTAGGACTACAGATCTTTGTTTTGAGGGCGAGTTGTTCGAAGTGAGGGCGTGGGTGTTGGAGTCATGAATGCCTTCTTGTTGACACCTAGTTTCCCTTTTCTTTTTGGAGTGCACAAGTCCTTGAAATTTAGCATATGATGGGATTTGGCCTCCAACAAGGGAATGTTCAGTTTCACACAGCCAGAACCTTCATATTAGAATTTCGACATAGTTATTCACTTTCTTTGGTCTTTCTTGGCCTATGAGGGTATGGGCGGAGGATATGGTTGAACTTATCTTCCTCTCACAGTTGCTTATCTTTGTCATTTGTATTAGGGACATGAGGTGTATGCGATTTTCATCCTCTCTAGCTAATTCACTATGAGACTCTTGTGATGGTTCCTTGGTTGGAACCAAGTTTTGTCGACTACCTTACTACTCAGAAGGTAGTGGCCAGCCTTACAATGTAGAAGATTTTCCTCGCTTGGAACCTCGACTTTCCACCTTCATTTTTTGGTACTGGTTTTGGATGGGTTGTGATGGAAGTTTCCTTTTTTCTTGTTGAAGGTTACCTATAGATGAGGTTAACCTGAGTTATCAGGATCTCACATCATTTAAACCGATTAAGTCTGTGTTTATAGTTTCTTGAGTTTTGTCTGACTGTGTGACTATAATCCTCCATACTTCTCTTATGTGGAGTTGGTAAAAATTTTGTGAGTTTTGATTCCCTTGGTTCGGTGGATGATGACCTTGATTGGAATTTCCTTGAAATCCTTAGGGCCTTGATTCGAAATGGAGGAATGGAATTTGGGAAAACCTTGGTTTGGATAGTGAGGGCCTTGAAAGTTGTTTAGCGAGGTTAGGTGGTCCTCCCTCATTTCTCAGCTAGTGGGATCTTACCCCAACCAGGATTGTATGTTTCAGAGTATAGAGTTAGAAAGGGTTTCCTTTGGTAGTTAAGGGCGTTGGCTTGTTCAATTTGAATGGCTCCCTTAACTTGAGGAAGATTTGGGCAGTTAATGGTCGAGTGTGTAGGGTCATCGCATATAATGCATGGTTCCTCCACTCTAGGTCCAGTGGGTATCGAGGGTATTTGAGGTACACTAGTTACCTCGTTTACTCTCTTAATCTCTGTGCCTCCATTTCCTTGTCAAAATTGGCAATGCTGGCTGACTCATCATTCTCTCTTGGGTGGTGGATTCCACCGCAGCGGTGTGTATGCACTGAGTGTCTAAGAAGTGTTTGTCTCCCAGTTCGGCGTTCTGCTCTCTAGTGTCAAAAGTTGAGATTGCCTCCCTGGCACTCTTTTCATAAATTCTCCTGCACACATAATTTGGATGCTTGTTTATTACCTAGAGATAATCCTTGATGAAAGTATGCACAAATTTGTCGACATCTGACCCATGATGAGGGGATAGCATGGAGGAGATCCTTATCTTTCCCATCTGCATTGCCAAAGGTTCACGGCTCGAAAAGTTACGAATTGCTCACATGAGGAGCATTGAAATACGTAGGGAGGAAAAACTTATTGAGGAATTCATTCATGTTTTCCCACGTAAAGATCGAATTAGGTGCGAGGAGTGGAACCCAGTTTTGGCTTTCTCCTTTAAAGAAAAAGGAAATAAGACGAAGCAGATAATGTGGAGAGAGCTTAGGTGGAGAGAATCTGCTTTGCCCATCCTCAAAATCCACTCATGATAGTGGGATTCTCAAGTCGAACCCTTGGTATCTGGTGAAGGCGGATCATTTGGGCTTCATCGGGAGTGGTTGGCCTCATCGGGAGAGGCGAATCTGAGGAATTTGTGGTGGTCCTCAGGGTTGGGGAGCTCTCGAAGGGTTCTTTTCTACATTGAGCAAGGGTGGAGACTATGTTAGTCGTGAAAGGTTGCCATTTCCTCCTCTATCTTGGGTTTTATTGGGGCGTATGGCCCCCCATGTTGTGGGCTCATGAGTCCTTCTTGATTCAGGATTATCCATTAGGTAAAATGTTATCTTGAGACACTTAGCCGCAATATGGATTTCTCAGGGTTTCTAGGATCACGGTTCGATAATCGGTGTTTCCAAGTTGGTCCCAGTTGACATGCACTCACGCTTACTGTCTAAACCATACAGGATTTCTCGGCAAAACAAAACAAATAAAAAGAAAAATGGAGAGCGTCTGGATTTTGAAATGCGAATTTGCAAATTACCTCCTAACTCTCTTCAGATCGACTTGGTTGAAGTCGCATAAAGCGACGGCGCGAGAATCAGCGATCACGGTCGTGTACCTAATTCCTATTCCCAGCGTAGGAATTATAGTCGTCCTAGCATTTATGTCTGTGGGAATCCACGGGTCATCTCCACGAGTGAATACGATTACGGTGATCCAATAGGAGCTGAAATTCTCCACTAAAGTATGAATTTAAAGCGTAGTGTTGTGTTGTTTGATTGAATGGTTGATTGGTTTGGAATGTTTTAAATGAAAAACCGATTCTTGGGATTTTTAGGGTTCCACTCACTTCGCGGGTAAGTCCCACCTCTTATTTTATAAACTCATGCAGGAACCATTGATAAATGGTCTTGATGGAGAGGATTTATCTTTAAATGCTTTTGGAAAATAAAGATGATCAAGTAATACTAAACACTTGTTCTGATTAAAATGAACCTTAGTTGGCATTATGATCAAGCGCAAATTAATAGAAATATCTCGTTAACCGTTGTCAAGAATTTGTCCAGCCCAGGATTTAAGCTCTTCACAAATTGATCAATATTACACAATCCATTGAAAATCAAGAAGAGGAATTGGGGACTTTACCTTGATCGGGTGAGTTTCCCAAGTATGATCCCTGGCATTAGGGGTTTAGAACTCCATAAAATTTTATATGAACAATTAAAGTTGAGGAACAATTAATCATAAAAAACGGTACCTTGAAGAATCGGAATTAACTTGTAAAGCGAGAATGAAGAATATGGAATGCTAAGATTTAAAAGCAAAATAAATATTTATCTTCGAAAAGATTACAAACTCTTGAATCCAAAACTTCTAAAAGAATGGAAATCTCAAATGCGGATCTACAAGGTACCACTCAAGAGGTGGAGAAAAACTCTTAAAAACCTAAACCCTAAATTGAAGAACTCAAAACTCAAGAAAAACTAAAAGACTCTAAAAAGGTCTCCCAATACTTGTGTCCTCCTCCTTTTATAGCCCCTCAGTGATTTTCCATTTTGGTTTAAACTACGAAAGTGCCCTCACGTCAGGATTGAATTCTTGGACAATTCATGAGTTCCATAAAGTTCTGGTAGGACTTTAAGTTCTACGGTGGGACACCTTCTTGCCCGATTTTCTGTAGCAAGTTCTCTTAGGTAGGACTTGAAGTTCTCGTGGGACTTGTCCTCTACGGTGCTTTCCTTGTATTGGGGTTCGAAACTTGATCAATTTCCACCCCACATCCACATTGCTTCATATTGGCTTCCCAGAGCTTACATCCTTGTACTACGTTTTAAACTGAAAGACTGCACAAATCTAAAAACACGAAAGATTAGGAAGTACACGTTTCTTATACGAATGTGAGTACATTGTGATTTAAATGTGTTAGATTCCGTTATAATTATCACTCAATTGTGTATTCATCAACTATTGAGGATGTTCTAATACAAGTGGACAAGTTCTACTATCCAATGGATTTTGTCGTGACTTTGACACGAGTAGGTTGCGGTGGGGGACGACCATGTACCATCGTATTGGAAGGCCATTCTTGGTTACATTGAATGCCATTATAAATTTGAAATGGGGTTATCTGACTACGCCTTTGGGAACATGACCTTGGAACTGTTAACTTCCACTTGGTAAAAGCATATGCAACTAGTGGAGGATGATTGTGAAGAAACTGCTATGTGGGTACAATTCTTGAAGAACAAGCTAACGAGCAGCAAGTGCAAGATGTGTTAAACCAAGAGTTGTCTAACAACCTTATAGAGCAACAGGATTCCCAAAGCATGAGTTTAGTACATGGGCACTGGAAAAAAAAGGAGGAAATTCTACCTCTATTGACTGGAGAGGAAGAAAATGAATCTCAATTTGGATCTCGAGCCTGCGCCTGTGGAACTAAAATATGCATTTTGGAAGAAGCGGTAGTAATCCGATTATTATATCATCAACTGTGAGCAATCCACGGAAGACCGTCTGCTTTGCAAATCCTCGAGTAACAAGCAAGCTTTTGGGGTGGAAAATTTCCAATTTAAAGGTATCAGCCAACAATCTACTGCATTACATTTATTTAGAGGAGGTCAAAATTTGTTGAAATGACCATGGAGATTGAATCCCCATATCGCGGAGTAGTTCGCATTGAAGTCTTGAAGTTCTTTGGCCGTTATTATTACCCCATATCTGATAGCACTTGGGTGAGCCCAACCTAAGTCGTGCCAAAGAAATCAGGGGTAACTACAGTGTAGAATGCAAAAGGAGAGGAAATGCCCACCCGCCTTACTACAGGCTGGAGGGTATGTATTGATTACAAAAGATTGAATGAGGTGACAAGGAAAGATCACTTCCCTCTACCTTTCATGGATCAGCTCCTGGAAAGAGTTTTAGGCCACCCCTTCTCTTTGCTTTACGAGATGGTTGTCAAGCTACTTCAGATTGAAATTCTTCAGTGGCGATAAGAATGAGGGCTTCACCTTCACACACCGCACGGCACATATGCCTACAGGAGGATGCCTTCGGCCTGTGTAATGCCCACGCCACATTCGATGTATGCTCGATGTTTTTCGGTGATCGGTAGAACACATTATGGAGGTTTACATGGATGATATCATAATTACATGGGGAAAGCTTTGTGAATGCTTCATCCATTTGGGGCCAATCTGCATAGATGCATTGAGAAGAACCTAGTCTTTAAAGCGGGAAAAGTGCCATTCATGGTGAACCAAGGAATGATGTTGGGACATGTCATTTAAGGAAGGGAATTGAGCGGAATGAGGCAAAGTGGTGATCTCTAAATTACCCTCTCCCTTTGATGTGAAGATAAGCGAAGCGATTCTTAGGGCATGGAAGCCATGGGAGGTTCATACAGGACTTCTCAAAAATTGCCAAGCCACTTTATAAGCTTCTAGAAAAAGATTCCAAGTTTGAGTGGGATGCGGAATGCCAACAAAGGTTTGAAGAGCTCAAGGCTTACTTGACCTTTACTTTTGATAGTGAGGGCCCCCTAGCGCGGTTGCCTTCAGGTCATGTGCGTCTGATGACCTCGTCGAAGGCGGTTCTAGGACAAAACGGAGGAAAATCATATGTGGTTTACTATGCGAGCAAAACATTGAATGAAGCTCAAAGGAATTACACTACCATTGAGAAAGAATTGTTAGCAGTGGTCTATGCCCTGGACAAGTTTCGTACGTATTTGATTGGGTCTGATATAATCATCTTCACAGATCATTCAGCTTTGAAATATCTACTCACTAAGAAAAATGCCAAGGCTAGGCTTATCAGATGGGTCCTCTTACTACGGGGAGTTCAACACAACGAACCGGGATAAGAAGGGGTGTGGAAAATGTTGTTTAGATCATCTTTCCCGGTAACCATACTTCCTGACACCTGACCCTCCAATCTATGATGAATTCCCGAGAGAGTCTCTGCACTGCTTGTGGACGGTGCTCCTTGGTTGCCCGCTGCTAGCTTTTTGGTAGCAGGGAGTTGCCAGCAGAATGGAAACTTATAGGACGAAAGTTCTTTGCATGCGAGTCCCTCATACTATTGGGAAGAACCTTTATTTGTTCAAATACTATCTTGATCAAATAATCGGAAAGGTGTGCAATGGGAAGGAGGAAACGAAGGGATACTTCGGCCAGCGCCATGACGGTGCATGTGGAGGTCATTTTGCTTCGAGAAAAGCGGCGATGAAGATCTTTGCCGAAGCGAGGTTTATTGGCCTTCTTTGTTTAAGGATGCCTATACCATGTGTAAACAATGCGATAAATGCCAAAGGTTGGGAAAAATCTCTCGTCGTCACATGATGCCACTGAACCCTATTCTGGTTGTTAAGTTATTTGATGTTTGGGGCATCGACTTCATGGGACCGCACCCACCTTCAGCAGTTCTTACATTCTTGTGGGAGTTGACTATGTGTCGAAATGGGTCGAAGTAATGTTGTGTAGAGCAGGAGATCACAAGGCTGTATTGAAATTCTTGAAGGAGAACATTTTCTCCAGATTCGGGGTCCCCAAAGCCATAATCGGTGATGGAGGTTCACATTTCTGCAACAAACCTTTTGAGAATCTCCTATCCAAGTATGGTGTTAAGCACAAGGTGGCCACCCCTTATCATCCTCAGACTAGTGGCCAAGTAGAGCTAGCCAACAGGGAAATCAAGACCATGCGATGTAGAGAGTGGCGGAACTTCGAGCAGGGAAGGACTTGTCTCTCGAGAGCTTCGATTCCTTGTGGGCATACGAAACTGACCTTACAAGACCATCCTTGGAATGTCCTATCGCTGGATTTATGGAAAGGCATGCCACCTACATGGAAGTAGATATAAGATTGTGGTGGGCAATAAAAATTTGAATACGGACATGGGAAGAGGCGCCTTAAAGACTCCTTGATCTCGGTGAGTTAGAAGAGGCTGAGGAATGACACCTACTTCAATTCAAAAATTTGAAAAGGACAATTAAGAAGTATAATCGGCTCATAGCCGGAAGAACTTGTCAGGGGACCAAGTCCTACTCTGACTCGAGCTCCACGCTTTTTAGGGCAGCTCAAATCAAGATGCGTTGGACCATTCATCATTCATCAAGCATACCCCTGATGGTTCGGTAGACACCTTTCGGCCAATGATAATAGAGTGTTCAAGGTCGATAGAGCGAAGATTGAAGCCTATCTTTCGGCCTGCTGCGAGACCGGGGAGGAGATTCCACAGCCCGACCCTCAGTGACCCTACATTGGGCTATACGGGTTGGCTTGGTCTCCTTTCGAACATTGCCGCAAAAATTATTTTTTATCTCTTAAGAAAAAATTTATTTCTTAAAAATAATCGGATGCAGGCCAAATTCACCAGGCCTAAAAATTTGGCCGGTGATGCTGACAGAAATCACGACCGTTTAGAGACGAAAGAGGTTTGGTCAAAAGAGATTTTAGGCCAAATTTCGGAGCCAAAGGCCAGGCCATACCGACCAAATAATTTTGGTCAGAAGTAGTGTCTGTAAATTAGGCGGGAGTAGGCGCCCAGAATTACCAGGCCAATTCACGGAGCCACAAATAAATTAACATGAAAAATGGTCGGTAAATAAACTTGAAAATTTTTAACCTAGTAATTACCAGGCCAGAATATTTGGTCGAGTAAATGTCAGTATTTATCCCTTAATCTTTGCATTTATCTTGTAAGTTTCGATCCATGTCCATCCTTGCTTTCGATGTCCGCGGCTAGGGCTTGAGTTACTTGTTTTTATAACTTAGAACCTATTTAGCACCATATTGGTAAGTCTTCTGCCCTTTCATTTGTTCCCTTTCATTTCGGTTCTTCTTTATTGGGTATCTTTGTGTTTTTGGATTTTATGTTTGGTTAGTTATTTTGCGAAAGCTTTCTTTCGGTTCCTCCTTGTTTTACAGTTTTTATTTAAGGTTTTCCCTTGATTAGATGTTGGTAACACCTTGCTTAACAGGCTAATGTGTTTTTGGCAGCCAGTTTGGATGCGTATCAACTAGGTTTGCTTGTTGGTAGGTAGGACAGTTTTATTACTCTACGTCTTACGGTTTTTGGTTTGATTGTTGTTTTTTTGGTTTTATTGTTGGAAAACTATTTTTTTTCTAGTTGGTCAAATCTGCTTTCTTGTTAGGCCTAGTTTTGGCTCAGTTTAGAAGCTGTTCTTAGGTATTGGATTTGGTATGTCTGAGTTGTGGGAGAGGTGTATTTGGGTATATACCACATCTTGCTGTCTTGGGATTGCCCTTTTACCAAATTCTTGGTATTAACTCTTGGGTTTTGGCTCATTCATACTTGATAGTTTCCATTTCAAATGTTCTTGGGTAGTGAATTATAAACCGAGTTTTGGGTCCGAATTACATATATTGTTCTGAGCCTCTATTGTAGGGTGGATTGCTTTTGGGACATCCTTGTGCTATTTTATGATTAAAGTGTTTGGGCTACATACATTTTAAAAAATCTTGTATTTTTATTTTTTTTATTTTTATTTTTTGCGGAGTTGTTTGCCGATTACGTATTGGTTCACATTGTTTGTTCCAATGTCCAGTTCATATATAAAGTTTGGATCGCTCTTCAGGTCTCCTCTTAGAATGTCTCTTAGAACCTTCATGTTTCTCCCTTTATCAGTCATTGACCTAGAACTTATTCTTTCATATTATACTCGTTCTAGCACCCCGAGCAGATGTCTGCATGCACGAGCCGGGTAAACATTCCATGGTGCGAGGCGAGACTGACCACACAAACATGAATATTTTTATCTCTCTTTGGTTCTCGAATTTTTACTTGTTTGGATTTATTTATTTTATTTTTATTTGAAGACCACCTTTGTTATGAAATTTTTTATTTGGTTTTGAAATTTGTAAGATAATGTAAAGATCTATGTTATATCGATTCATATATGGTGGATTTGGGTTGGAATTGCTGGCCCCGATTCCTATTATTACGCCTCGATAATACACTACCAAATTCGTCCGGTAATTGTATCTTTGAAAAGGCTGAAAATGATGAAGCTGCGTTCTTGCCCTCTGCTGGCTTTGCTCTTTAACGCCAAGTTGCTCATTTTCTTTAGGAATTACAACTTGCACTTTCTTCGTTAGGACTACGTATAGGTGTTCTTAGACTCTATAGAAATCCTTTGAGTCTAGAATCCACCCATATATAGCTTGATAAAGTGAGGTCATATCTGTCAGAAAATGAAGAAAATCGGTGGCCTTTCTTTGCTGCCGATTCACTTTACTTGATGTCTGATTTTCTTCATGATTTGAAACATGCATAACTCCTTCATTAGAACTTGGATTTGAGTGTTCTTAATCTCTATGGAAATCCCTTTGAGTCTAGGAATCCACCATATATAGCTTGATAAAAATTAGGGTCATATCTATCCAAAATGAAGAAAATCGGTGGCCTGCTCTGCGATTCTTTGCTGGAGTGTCTTTGATTTTTCTTCATGATTTGAAACATCATAACTCCTTCATTAGAACCCAGTTTGGTGTTCTTAGACTCTATGAAATCCCACTTTGAGTCTAGAATCCACCCACATATATCATCTTGATAAAGTGAGGTCATATCCTATCGAAAATGAAGAAAATCGGTGGCCACTGCTGGCTGCGATGCTGCAGTGTGCTGATTTTCTTCATGAGTTAGTTTGAAAACATGCATAACTCCTTCATTAGAACTTGGATTGGGTATTCTTGGAGCTCATAGAAGAAGCCTTGCTTGAGTCTAGAGAATCACCCATATATAGATTGATAAAGAAGTGAGGTCTTATCTATCCGAAAATGAAGAAGCGTGGCCACCTTTCTTTGCCAGTCTTCTTAGTGTCTTGATTTCTTCATGATTTGAAACATGCATAAGCTCCTTCATTATAACTTGGATTTGGGTGTTCTTAGACTACATAAGAAAGCCCTTTGAGTCTAGAATCCAAAGCCCATTGAGTTAGAATCTGACCATATGCTATTTAATAGCATTGGGTACTATATATTTAAATTTGGGTGGAGTCGCAAGTGTCTTAATCAACGAATGAAATTTATAGGAATATATGAGTTGATTACATGATATAGTATGAATTTATGAATGATATGGATATAAGAACATGTGATAGGATTAAATTGAAAGAAATCTTTTAACATATATAAACTAAAAATTTTTAATTATCGGCCAGTGGCACATTCTCTTAGCAGCGATTTGAAAATGCATCGTAAGTAGCGATTAAAGTTGTCGTTTTGGATGATATATAGTTGGCCAAGTAGAATACATCAGATCCGGTGTATTACAACGGTTGGACCACCTTTGGATTGTCCCAGTGGGCGGTTCACGAAGGGCGTTAATTAAATGATCATGATTTAATTTAAATTGCATATATTATGTGTCATTTGGTGCCACCTCTGCTCTCGTTTGTTCTCGAGATTGCACATTAGGATATATAAATAGTAATGCAATTTGCTAAATCAAGAAGATTATGCATTATTATTTATATATCTTATTTGGTGTACTTGGAGAACCACGTCGAAATTTCTTATGAAATGCATACATAATGAACATGCAATCGTGATCTTTTTTTTGCGTAACTTTTGTAAATGGATCAGGATATTGAAACCTATTGAAGAGAAAAAGAAGCATTGGACGGGTGGGAGGTGGAGGTGGAAGTGGAGGTGGATGTGTAGTAGGTTGCATATCACACGCGTAAAAATAACTTTACTCCGGAACCCTGATAAATGGTTAATGAACATAAAAATAATTGAGACCCGATCGCGTTTGCTACTAAATTGATTTTTTTTTTTGTGACTAGTTATGGAAGGCGATCGTGAATGGATGTACGAGGGTTGAATAGTGAATGGAATGTTCTCTAATGAATGGGGGATAAAGTTGATGAATTTGTTGCGTTCGCTCTAAGACATCGAGTGTGTGAATGGTGACACACTGACTATAAGGTGTCCTTGCACTTTGGTTAAATGTCGAGAATAAAGTTTTGAATGTTGAGGCTGTGAAGGTGCATTTGTATAGAAATGGTTTTGTCTTGGGATTACTATGTTTGGATATGCCATGGTGAGAAGCAAGTCCACGGAGGTGTTGAGTTCGATCACGGTGTCGAGTAAGTGAGCGATCGGATGGTCTCGGATAATATGAATCACACTACATACCGTAGAATGGTTTGTGATCTTCTTGGATCTGAATTCAACTTGGGATGGGGAACCTGATGTCGAGGCAAGGAATTTCTATGACATGATTCGGCGGAGACAAGCAATATGAGGGAAATTCTAAGCATATTCCGAGCTATCTGTGACCGTGAGGATGTTGTTAGAAATAAAGTGCGAGATACAGGTGTTCGCGAGGCATGGTTTGATGATATACAATTTCATTCAAACTGTTGCCCGCAAGATAATCTGATGCCATTGGATTTCTGACGCGAAGAAGTTAGTTAGAGGTTGGGATTACCGTCTGGTCATTCATTATTGTGTGAACCTCATGTATGATATCTTGGGGTGATGCGGTGACCTTAACGATTGTAAAAAATGTGGGCATGCTCGGTACAAGCAAGGTTAGGGTTCTAGAAATAGATTGTATCTACGGAAGTTGAAGGTGTCGTATAAGAAGATGCACTATTTTCCAATAACACCTAGGTTGCAGAGATTGTATGCATCAACCGCAACAACTAATGAAATGAGGTGGCATTCAGAGCATCATATGGAGGACGGTAAGATGTGTCACCCTTATGATGCCACAACTGGAAACATTTTTGATGGAGTGTTTCGATTTTCATACGAAGTTAGAAATGTTGAAATTTGGGTTTATTTGTGTGGTTTTGGTAGTTTGGTCAATACAGACTGACAATATTCTTTGTGGCACAATGGTGGTGGCGCCGTATAACTTGCCTCCCAGGACTTGTATGAAGGAGGAATTTATGTTTTTTGGCCCGTGTTAGTCTTGGGGGCTCTAGTCAAAGGGGAAGATAGATGTTTTCTTGCGACCCGTTGATAAGCGGAGTTGAAAAGTGCGTAGGGTGTTGGGGTTCAAACTTATGATGTTCCAAGCGACCAAGAATTTACCGGATCGCAGCGCTGCCCTCATGTGGACCATAAATGACTTTCAGTATTCATGGTGATGTCCCGGGTGGAATGCTGGCGGTATGTTGGCATGTCGCGCATTGTATGGAAGACTCGATGCTTTTAGATTAATTAAGAAGCGGGGAAGCTTGATCGTGGTTCGACAACCATCGAGGATTTTTGCCCATGAATCATCAGTATCGACGCGTAACACCAAAGACTTCATTAGAATAGAAAGGTTACTAAAATTCAGGGGTTAGATAAGGGATGAAATTACGCAGGATTTGAATAACGAGAGGGTTGAGGAAGGTGATAGATGTTGATCTTTGAGGTTGTGAATACATTATATCTAAGACTTGTAGATTCGGAATAGAGCAACACACTACGGGATTTGCCTTGCTGGCGTGAACACTTGCTCGAGTACAATCTTGATGTTATGCACATATCGAAAGAATGTGTTTGACAATATTTTCAATACAGGTGTTTAACACATTCCGAGGAAGAGCATGGGACACGTACAAGTCGAGATGAGTTGAATAAATATTGTAAAATTAGATCCTCAATTTGCTCAAAATCTTGTGACCAGTAAATACCCTGATGTGCCATTTGTTCTGAATAAATCACAGAAGAAGGTGTGTTGGAGTGGGTAAAAAAACTGAGATTTCTAGATGGTTATGCTTCTAATCTGGGGAGATGTGTGGATGCGAACAAACTTAAGATAATTTTGGCATGAAGAGTCATGATTGTCATGTATTCATGCAAGGTTGTTCTAATTGCTCTTGAGAATTCCTGCAAATAGAATATAGGGGCCCAGATAGCGAGATTTCTTTATTCTTCCAAGCAAGTGACTTCTTCTTCTTTGGCCAGTGAGGAGTTGAGGAATACGGATGACATTCTGGTATCTTATGCAATCTTGAGAAGATCTTCCCTCGAGTTTTTTTGACTCAATGGAACATCTTCCGATTACGCAACTGCGAAGCTAGGATTACTAGTCGATCCATTATCGTTGGATGTATCCTCCCCAAGATAATATTAATTCACTAAATAATTCTTTTCTATATATATATATATATATATATACACACATACATAACCTAATATTCAATAATCTTATTTGTAGATACTTGAGAAATAAAGCATAAAATCATGAATAAGGCTAGTGGGGTTACATATCAATTGGGTACTGTTATAAGTTGAAATTTTGCCAAAATTCGCATCATTACATTTCAAAGAAGAATCTGACTCTTCCACTTAAGGAAAAGCGGAATGAGTTTATCTTGATGACATTGTGGATGATGATATGTTTTGAAATTTTCAAACCTGGGTAAGCAATTGATGCCAGAAGGGAAAGCGGTCTGTCTAGCCGGGACAATGTAGATATCTTTGCCGGCTAAATCTATATGTCCTAATGAATTGTCTAGAGGTTCAGCCATTCATAAAGTAAGTAGTTGCTAAAAAAGTCCAAATGAGATCTATTTAGCATGTTAATTTACTGTTTCCTCTCAATGTATCCATTTTCTCTAATTTCATTTCTATTTTAGTGTATTGATTTACGAGAAAAAGCGTAAAAACGGTTCCAAACTTGAATAATGAAGCTATCGATGCCTTGTGAACAAGGAATTTCCATCATGGTTTGAAAAATCGTATGTTTACTAAACATGAAAATCACAAAACAATTGTAATGTTCTAATACAAATTTATAATTGTAATCTCAACAATACACTGATATCCGATTACAGGTTCATAATCGTGCAAATAAAATTTCTAATCATTATCTTTGAACTATAGCACGAGGTCCCTAAGAGGTTAGAACACAGCGGTTCTTGTGTGAATAGTTTTAAATTTCACCTTTGAATCGTATGGGAGTTAGGACAGCAGATATCTGGGGGTATGCATTAAAAGGGATCAGGTATCTGATGAAGCCTAGTCGACTATTACGAGACTGCGGTCGAGTGATCGAGTTAAATTTGAAGCCCTCCGGTTAAAAGAGCGTGTTATTCAAGTAGTAGTTCGACCCAACACCACATGTCGATGTAGTTATCATCCTCGATATAAACTGTCGATGTGCACGATAAAAAAAGATTCAACAAGTATGAACCTTTTGTCTTAGCAGTACAAAGCATCACTTGGTTTATTATTGTGTGAGAATAAATTCGGACCGGTCCTAGAAAGGATTGGAAGGTTGTGTCACGAGATCAAAGCTAGGGCTCGAATTGACATCCAGCATCACCAAGTAATGATGTCATAGAACCGGCTTTCAAAATGATGTGATGTTATATCCCGAAGAGTGGTGGGGGCGAAGACGTCCTTTTGTTTATCTTACGAGATGAATCTGAAGTGGGGATGTAGATGTTGATGAACATTTAATTGATAATGAGGAAGAAAGCAGTGATGAAGAGGAGTTTGAAAATGATGTTTTATCACGAAGAAGAAAGGCGAACGATTTAAATGATTACGATGAGAATGAGTGGTTAGTGAGTTTTAGTTATTTGTCGTTAATCATGTTTGTTTATTTTCATTGCCTTATGTATTTTACTTGGTGCTTACTAATCAATAATGTGTTGTTTATTATTTTTAACGGATATGGCACGTGGGCTGGGGTAGAGGCAACCGTTGCCGGTCGTGCTGAGTTAGTAGAAATGACAGGCCTCGGGTATGCGATCTGTTAGGGTCGAGGGGTGGATGAGACCCCACGAACGAGAGGAGGTTGTGAATGTACGCCAGCTTATCGGTATCGGTGGTGATCCATCATGGTCTGAGATTGTGATGAATGATCGAGAGACATGGGAGGAGAGGATGGAGATGTTGGAGAGTCTTCCTCGGAAGCACCTACCAAGCAGGACTCTCCCTTTATTGCTCAGTTTGATCAAACGATTGATAATCAGTAAGATATGAAACTTAACTAATTATTTATCAATTTCTTAATTTATTTCTTACTTGCTATGAAATTTTGGGTTACATGTGAAGTTAGAGAGTACATTTTAGGTTCAATTTCTAGGGTTGAGGACAATTTTAGAAGTCCTTTAAACCTCATGGACATAATTGGAAGTCAGCGACAGGATAGAACCAATTAGTGATTTACGGAGAGGAATTTAAGGTATATATTACTGTAACATTTTTACATCTTTTATTTATTCTTTTGTTCACTGATGAAATATGTTTAAATTATAATTGCAGAAAGTTTATAGGTGGACACAGTCCAAGGAGGCGGTCAAAAGGGTGTTCTACAAACATGCTGCCAGTCGGTATAAAGACACTGTGTACGAGGTCAAAGATAAATGGTTGAAGAAGCCCAATTTGAGTGTCCGATCATGTTTTCCAGGAGTGGCGGAGAAGATGGGAAGATCCTGATTATAGGAAGAGGTGTGAGAAATAGAGCGGCAATCGTCGCTCAGGCGAGGCAGAGAGGGAGTAGTGGCATGTCTACACACGCGGCTGGATCTCGCTCTATCGCATTGAGCACGAGCGAGCATTGGTATGATTTCTAATTTATACTTCTTATGTTTATTACTTTTTGTGGTGTGTTGATTATGCCTATTTTCATTTCTCGAGGATTTTTTTCAATTGAATTAACGTATGTATTGTTTATATTAAAGACACCTGGAGGGTAGAAGCCCCGGTGCTCACCAAGCTTATTTAGATACGCACACGAGAAGGGTCATGATGATCAGACTTTTGTTGATCGAGGAGATCGTGCAACAAATGTAAGTTTCATTAAAGCAAAATTACTTCTTTTTTTTTGAAGATAAGACAAAATACTTATTTTTACTCATTTTTATCCGTATGTGGACGGTGTGGTCGATTATTGAAATGTTAGTTCCCAACGGACATGTAAAAAAATATAATCAAAAGATTTGGTTCATACTTCTCTCTTTATTTTTTTGAAGATCGAATTAAAATACTTGGCACTACACATGTTTGTCAAACCAGATATGAGAAATGTTATTGTGCGACTGGCGTATTCAGTTTGTTGCATCACGGGTTTAATATATGTTGAATTATTACCAGATTTATTAACACTTGAACCATGCTTAATTTTATATAGTTAATTGGATATATTTTGAGTAGTGATGTATGGAGCCCAGAAAGTAGTGTATTTCACCTAATTTTTATCCATATGTGGACCGGTGTGGTTGGTGTGAAATGTTGGGACCGGGTTGCCATGTTATTGAGACATGTTGTATTTTGGTAGAGCTCCCGTACAAAGGGACTACTGCGGGTTTTCGTTAAATCCGAGTCTTGGAGAAGGGACTCAATAAAGTGGTGTCGGGTTACGGGCATCCATGAATATTCGAGGCGAGTTATTGAGGTTGTGTGGACCCAGAGTATGTAAAAAAATATAATCCAAAGATTTGGTTTATACTTCTCTCTTTATTTTTTTGAAGATAAATTAAAATACTTATTTTACATGTTTTATTAGGCGAGATATGAGGGAAATGTTAAATTCTTGCGACTCAGCGTATTCAGTCTACTTGAACACCGTAGCTGATGGTGCAACAGGGTGAGTTCTCATTCATCGGCTCAGGTTGTCTGGTCAGTTGGTATGAAGCGTTGATGGCAGGAGAAGATGCCGAATCTATGGCGTCGGTTTGTCGACATAATCATTCTACTCATAGGCGACGGATTGAAGCTCCGTCTTGAGGACCATTTTGGTTGTTCTCGGCGATGGAGGACTTCGGGCGTGATCACGAAGAAATGCGTCTGATATCGAGTTGGCGTCTGCGGCGATGCATGATCGACTATGAGGATGATAGGGATGAGTTGCGTCTGCATTTTGATTGGCTTACAAAGAAGTGTAAGGAAGGTGAATTTGCCCCGGTTCAACCACGATGATCTACCTCGGTTGTTGGCCCTTATTCTCGGTAAGCGCTACTCCGGCACCTCTGGCATTTGCGGCTTAACCACATCGGGATTAGCGGAGGAGCGGCTCTACCCGGTACGACATCTCCACCATACGGGACGGATACATCTCAGCATCACGATGATGACACTAGGTTGGATGATTGAGTGTATTACACACCTTTTTTTTTTTCTTATACTTAGATTTGGGAATTCATGTTTTTATTTTCTCTTGACTTATTTACTATATATCACATTATATATATTGGATTTACTTGTTTAAAATATTTTTTACTCTCTTTTATATAATAATGCATGCACTATTAGACTTTTCTTTTGTTTCGTAATCTTAATATGTATATATATATATATATATATATATATATATATATATATATATATATATTTAAATATTTTTGCCATTTTGAGTTTGATATCTTGCTTTATATATATATATATATGTATATATATATATATAAAAGCGAATATCAAACGCTCTTTTAATATTTAAGAAAGTAATTTACCGACCAAATTACGACGAAACCGACCCGAAAAATTTTTTTTTAAATTAATTTCTGAGCCATTTTAGAGAGACCATTCTGACCAATATGACATAAAAAATGTTGGTGGTTTTTTGGTCTTAATTTGGTCGGTAATTACCATTTTCATTTGGAGGCCATTTACCGACCAATGAAATTAAAATTTTGGTCGAGTAGCGGTCTCAAATGTCGACTGAAGGAAGCAGTTCTGAGCCAAATTCTTTCGGTCGGTAAATGGTCGAAAAATAGTCGGAAATTTTTTGTCGGTAAGTGGTCGGTAAATGGTCGGTAATTTACTGACCAATTGATTTTTTGTCGGTGAAATAATTACCGACCAGGAAAATTGCGACTAAATAATTTGGTCGGTAAATGGTCGGTAATGGATTTACAGGCAATGCGTTCTGGAGCCAAAAATTGGTCGGTAATTCGGTGATTTTTAGTAGTGTTTCTTTTTGCATATTTGGCTTAGTTTTAATTTTTAAATTTGGTTATTTTGCCTAATTTTCTACTTTTTTTTATCTTGCAAGTGAGTTTTGTTGAGGGAGGCATCTGCGCAAAATTCGCACAGTGCGCGAAATTTGCTTGCGTGAAAAGCTGAACCAAAAGCCTTTTCGTCTTCTTGCATTGCAAGGCTAAACCAAAAGCCTTTTCGTTTGCCCAATCCTCCTTTTTAAACCCCTCCCCCTTCTCCTTTTCATTTTCATTTTCTTTTTGAACTCATCTTATGAGCTCCTCCCCTTTGGTCCCGTTGTCGTCCTCACATTCTCGGTCTGGCCCTCCTCCAAACATGGTGAGAACTAGGGGTGGACCGGTTTTTCGGCCCGAGTCTTTGCCATCGGCCGCCTTGACGCCCCACCTCCGACCCTGCCGGTCTTGAAGCGCCCACCTCCCAGCCCTGTCGGTCTGCAGAGCCCACGGAATCGACTTCAGCGGATTCTTGTGAGTCATTGTGCCCAATCCAACCGCTGATGGTGCCACGGTTGGCACTCAGGTTGTTGATCCTCCTGCCGGCAGGTATAATACAAGAGTGGGTCCTGTCCCCCCCTCTCCAAGGCACCCTCGGCCTCCTCGAAGGGCCCGCCTTCGAAACGGGCTGAACATCGGCCCGAGGGAGTCCTCAGCTCCCAGGCGCAGATGCCTCCACAATCACCACCTCTTTCGGACCGTGATGCAGCCTCTCCCTAATTATCCCCTGCTTTGATGATCCAGAGACCATTATTCCATTGCGATCCAATTCCCAGAAATTCGTATTATCATGCCAAGGAGATTCATTATGAGTTTTACTATGATCTCCAGGCATTGGCCGCTGACCCTGAGCTCAGAGATTCTATGCGGCTAGTGCACAGGTATTCCTTGGAGCCGTTTACTACTCCGAGGCAGTATTTTTACCCCCGGGTGGTTTTAGAGTTTTATCACACCATGACCTCCAGGGGAGTAGTCGATCCAACAGTAATTCGGTTGGTGTGTGTGTGACGGGGGATTAAAGGCCACGAGTGCGCTACTTTTGTGGTTCTTGGTGGTTCTCGTAATTCTACGGATTAAAACGGTGGCCACATCCTCGCCTCGGGAGATGGTTGAGTTGCTCCAGGAATGCGTCGTGGTCACATCTATTCGACAACGAACCACTGAAGCATGCTCCTCCATGATCCATCTTGCTGATGCAACCTATTCAACCGGCGCCCACGTGGAAGGGAGGGAGCCATTCTGAGGCTGCATTGCCCGGATTTACGAGGTATTTTTGGTTCGATACTCTTGGTGATCATGACTTCCTTGTTCCATTTTGAGGACAAGGTCCATCGTAGGAGTTTACCACGAGTTGAGTCCATTCCTCTGCTATTCCCGAGGCTCCTATGCCAGGTCCTTGAGCATATTGGGTTCCCTGTCGAGCCACGGATAGAGCGCTAGCAGATTTGTGATGTAGTCATGACTTTTGATCGAGCGCGGAGTGTACTTACTATTTTCATCTCCGACCTCGGATGATGTTGAGAGACGACCTAAGTAGGGACCTTCACGTAGTTGAAGCGACCTTCTAGGTCTTAGATTGGGGAAGCTAGTTCGACTTCACCTCCGATTAGATCTCACCCTCTCCCCGAGTTCCGTCTGGGGTATTGCCCGCGCCTACGTATCTGCTTCATCCTGAGCCTCCGGCGCTGTCACCTCCACCCGGTATAACGCTTACTTAGGCGGTTCCGCATCCTCCCACGTAGCCCATGCTAACATCCTATATCACCTCGGGACTTTCTATGCATCATGGATGTGTTAGGTACATTTCAGCCACTTACCTTCATTTGCGTGCCACGAGCATCCTTAGGCGAGCGGATGGCGCATGATGAGGCAGGCTCGCCTGGACCCGACACTGCTTGACGAGAATCGAGGCCATTATACTTGATTGGAGGATCACACGGAGCTCTTCTTAGTCCAATACTCGGTTCATACTCGGACCACCACTCACGGACCTTGTGAGCGGCGCCGTCCACTCGCGGCATCCTAGACTTACTTGCGACGTTGCAACTATCTGATCCCATCTTCATTGCCGTCTCACCATGTTCGGGATGGCGATGACCCACCGTCATTTTCTGCCCGAGGTTACACTTCCTTCTCTAACTTTCAATCACGCCCCATTAGGACAATGCGATCTTTAGGTTGGGAAGGGAGAGTTAGAAAAGAGTGATATTTATTATACTTTTGTTTTGTTTTAGTCTTGACGCCTTTTGTCCATTTTGAAAAAGTGTTAGTAGCGGTAGTCGATAGTAGGCGCATTGGGTGGTTTGTCAAGCTACTATAAAGCTTTCAGTTGATTTTGAAAAATATAGTCACTTTTGTTTTATAATACAGACTAAACAACATCATTTACAGTTTTCATTTATAGTCTTTCTTTTTTTGTATACTGTCTAGCCTTGTAGTTTGAAGAACTTAAGCTTTGTCCAATTCTGTTGTTGTTAGATTGGTTCCATGCCTAGTTGAGTAGATGATTAGTTGAATTCTTGTTGCTTTAACCTTTTTCTTCCACCTCTAGCTAACCACACACTTAGCACATTAGGTTTTGATGATATATTGAAAAATTGTGCTATAGCCTTTGTAAAACTATCCTAGTTTGGATTATTTGCTTTAATAGGTTAGGACCCTTATGAAAGAAGGCCAATGTGATATTAGGAAATAAAGGAAAAGAAAGAAAAAGAAAAACAATTGCAAAGCTTTGCCTTGAACTAGAGCACGGTCAGGGGTTTATGGCGAAAAGCCTTTAAAGCACAGTCTTACTGAAGCGGTGGTTGGGAGCCATCGACTTAGTGTTCGCCATGGGTGGATGGTGGAGTTTACAAAGTTGTAGGTGCTAGAGTCTCGAAATCATTCGGAGTTCGGGGTGAAACCTTAAGGTTTGTGGTCGAAAGATCCTCATGGCTTGGTGCCCTAAACCTTAACGGGTTGGGAGTCATCGGCGAATCCAGACCTGAGGACTTTGGTGAAGTCGATTCCTCGGCATTGCACCCTACAACACAAAAAGAATTGTGAAATAAGAGGTGGGTCCTAATCTATTTAGGTTGGTTAGAGAGCTAGGTTGTGGCAGTAGCTTGGTTGGGGGGAGAATTCAGTTTGGTAGTTTATTGTTGAGAGCTGATCAAACAAACACTTAGATTTTGGTGGAAGTTCCAAGTTGAGTCATCGAGAAGGAAACTCTTTATATTCAACTCACATAATGCTCATTCTGGTGAGTAGTTACTGGGCTAAGTTTCGTGATTCTCATTATGGTTGCTCACACTTTCATAACTTTTGAACTATAATATTTTGTTATTTGCTCGCTTTTCTTTTCTTCATTACAAGTATCAGCAATGTGTAGGTTTGGGGGTGCATTAGTGCCCAAAAAGTGCTATATTGAACCTTATTTATTATAGGTTTTGAGTGCTTTTGTGTACTAATCATTCTTAATTAACCCAATTGGCATGTTAAGGTCCCTATTATATACCGACGCATTCTATGGCTATTTTTGTAGTTTTAATGTGCATTGATACCGATTTGTCGAGTCAATCCATATCAAAGATCCGTTTGATCTCTGTATACCAGGAAGAGAAAGGCAGAGCAGATAATTTATGCGCCAGCAATCACCATACAATTCTTCTTGCCGTTTGTTAAACGCTTCCCATTTTTCTGTGCCTGTAATCACCTCATTTGTATGATTTTCCAATTTTACATGCCCAATGCTACTCCTCTGTTCCCTTCATCCAATCTTTCTGGTCAACAGGTTTAATCTCAACGTGTTTTGAGAGAAACAGATCATCCCATATATTGAAAAGATTCGCTCTCAAGTTCCCCACCCGCGATGTCTCGTCCCAATATCAACATCGAGAAATTTCATATTCGTCTGGCAACTGCAACTTGTAGGCATTCTCTCCAATTTTCTATAATCTTGAAAGGGCCATCTAATTTTTGGCTTGAGCTTCCAAACTTTCCCGGTGGAAACCTATCTCGCGAAGGTGTACCCAAACCACCGCCAACCTCAAACTCACAACATACTTGCGACGCCTATTTGCTCGTTCCACATATTCGGGCATTCTTCTCTCACCTTCGCCGAACTTCTCGGATCTCTTTGGCTCTAACTTCGCATCTCACTAAATTTGCTGAATAGTCGGATGGGGTGCTAATTCCATGTCCAATCGGTTAGTCCACAGACTACCTCAAATGGCTTCCCAATAGTTCTACGCATGGACCTATTAGGCAAACTCACTGGGGTAGAATCAAACTTATCGTTTCAATGCTCTTCCCACATAGCTCCCAGCAAATTTCCTAAGCTTCTATTAGTAACTCGGTTTGACCACGGGCTTGAGGGTGATAAGAGGTACTTAAACAAAGTAAAGAAGTCCCTCAGCTTTTCTCCTCCACGAGTTCTCCAAAAGTGACTAAGAAACTTAGTCTCGATTCAAACCAAAGTCTTGGGAATACCATGTACACGCACAATCTTCTTGAAGCATTAAGTCGGCAATGATGCGGCGATCATTAGACTTGTTGCATGGCACAAAGTGAGCCATCTTGAAAACCTCACAACTCACCACCGATCCTAATCTTTGTTTCAGGTTCTAGGTAATCCCAAAACAAAATCCAAGCTTACCTCCTCCCATGGAATATTTGGAATTGGCAATGGTGTATATAGTCCCGCATTGTTTCCATGAGTTTTAGCTATCATGCACACAACACACTTCTTGACAAATCTAGCAATGTCTTTCTCTAGCTTAGGCCAAAAGAAGTTTGCCTTCACTAGAGCTAAGGTTTTTGCTTCACCAAAGTGTCCTCCTAATGTTCCACCATGCAACTCATCCAAAATACTCAATCTCAAGGAACAAGACGGGATGCATAGAGTGTTTCCTTTAAAGAGAAAACCGTCCATCCTTACAAAATCCTTGAAAGGCTTGTCGGCGCATACCTTCCAGATTTCACCAAAATCAGCATCCTCCTCATATAGTTCTTTCAACACATCGAATCCAACTACTTGGACTTGCATGGAAGTCACTAGGCATGTCTCCTACTTCAAGGCATCCGCAACAACGTTATGAACACCCGCTATGCTTGATTGTGAAGTTGTACGTTGTAAGAATTCCACCCATGTCGCATGTCTTCGATTCAACTTCAGGCCGGTGGTTGATGAATTTTAGTGCTTCATGATCCGAGAAAAGCACAAATGGCTTGTAAAGCAAGTATATTGACTCCAATGAAATAAAGCTCTATAGATAGCATAAAACCTCTTGTCATAGGTGGAGTAATTTCCTTTTGCTTCATTTAACTTCTCAATTAAAGAAAGCGATGGGCCTTCCTTTCAATTCAAGGACAAAGACTAATCCCAACTTGAGATGCATCACTCTACTAAGACTTTGTTGAAATCAAAGTAAAACCAAACATGGGGCTTCGTTACTTTCTTCTTAATCAACTCGGCTTCTTCTAAGAACACTAGTCCACTTGAATTTGTCTCCTTTAAGCATTCGGGGCCATGTGAGCCATTATAGCTAAATCCACCTAATAAATCTCCTATAAAAAGAGACTAGCCCCATGAAAACTTCTCACATCATGGATCGAGCTAGAGCTGGCCAATTCGTAATTCTATCTTGCTTCTCGGTCCATCTCAATTCTGTCTTTAGTAACCACATAACCAAGAAATATATTCTGTCAGATAGAAGTCACACTTTCAAGTTGACAACAATCGTTTGTCCCTTGTGGATAGAGAACACCGCCTCAAATGTCTAAGTGCTCCATCTAATTCTTTGCTATAGACTGCAATATCATCAAAGTATACCACCACAAAATTTACATGGCTTAAGGATATGATTCATAAACCTCATAAAAGTGCTAGGGCATTGATAGTCCAAATGGCATCACCATCCACTCATAGAAATCCATCTCGAAGCCTTAAAGGTCGTCTTCCATTCATCTCCTTCTCATAATGGTAATTTGATGGTATCCACTCAAACTCAATCTTCGAAAGATGGACGACCATAGAGTTGGATCCAGCAAATCATCGAGTCTTGGAATGGGAAATCGATATTCAATAGTAATCTGCTGACCGTCCTACTATCAACACACATCCTCCAAGATCCATCCTTCTTTTGGTACTAGCAGTATAGAACCGTGACAAGGGCTCTTACTTTAATAAGCCCTTTGTTGAGCAACTCATCAACTTGTCTTGTAAGTCTCTCTATGTTCTATAGACTCATCCTATAGGCCTGCTTTATTTGGGCAAAATAGATCCTAGTACGAGGTCTATTCGATGTTGAATATCTCTCATAGGCAACCCATGGAATCTCCTCAGTAATTACATCAACAAATTCGCTTTAATTGGCCTCTACTTCTTTTGGGACTTCCTTCACTTTCGGTTTCTTCAATAGCAACTAAGGCCATCAAGACCGAACCAAATTCGATTTCTTTCTCCAACTCCTCGGGATTTTGACAATAAAGAATTTTGTGAATCGCTGGTTTCGAGGTCGAGCAATCAGCTTGCTTCAACCTGCGTTAAGACAATTTTAGCCATCCTTATGAATGTGTTCTTGAAGCCATCATAAATGACCTTCCTACTCATATTGCCATGGCCTCCCAAGTAGCAAGTGACAAACATCCATTGAACAACATCACACCATACCATTCCGTAGTGCTTTCCAATTGTAAAAGAGACAAGGCAATCTATGCTTTACCTTGATATCACTACCCTCTTGAAGCCGCCTAAGTTTATAGGGTTTCGATGTGGATCCATCTTCAAATCAAGCTGCACCAGTCTCCAAGGAAACACAATTCTCGGTTCCCACTATCAATAATAACCAAACAAACCCCGGTCCTTAGATGTGCACTTTGCGGTAAAGACATCGACCGCAACCACCCTCCTCACTAGCAAATAGCTCTATCTTAAGACTCCTTTGAACAACTAAGGAAGTCCCATGGCTCCGCATAGTATAACACCCGTCCCGAGAGGGTGTACCTGTGTAACCGTATGTGCACCGTGGCTCCTTTGACTCAATTTAGTGTCATAATAGAATTTTTGAAAGTTGCTTAAGGTGAAATTATAAAGTTTTCAAAGAATTTGTGGCACTTTATAATTAAGGAAAGTAGAGGGGGTGAAAGTATAATTAATGAAAGTTTTCTAAATAGGTAAAATAATAATAATAAATTGTCAAAATAGTTCAGGAGGTCTCGAAATTTCTAGATCTCGGATGACGAAACGGACTGCGTCAAGTAAGTTCGTCTGCGAAATCTAGAACTCAGAAAGTTTCGTTAATTCCGAGATAGTCGGAATTTGTTTTTACGAATTTCAGCGACAGTTTAGAGTGAAATCTCAAAACGAGATTTTAGAAAAATCAAAATGAGCCATTTAAAGAATATTCAAATTAGGGATAAATAAAATTTTTCGACAAAATGGACCTAAGGAAATAATAGAAATTTATTTTATCTAAATAATAATACACACTAAAGAAAAAGAAAAACGAAAATAAAAAAAGGATAAAAATCAAAAAAAGGGCGTAGGACGTTCGGGAGAGATCTAGAGAGAGGCGATTTTTTTTATTTTTTCTTCTTTTTGCTTCTTTTTCAGATTCACAAAAAATTGACCAAACTGTTTAGAAAGAAGCGCAAAATCGACTACGCCAAGAGAGCTACGCATGTACCAATATCTTAGCCTTTGTCAAACTTTAAAAGGTAGAAAATTTGCCTATCTGTGTTATTTCAAGCCTAAAGGTTATGTAAGGCCTGAAATTCTTCTTAGAGGTCGTGGAGTTCAAACTTTAGTCCCAAAATTTTTAGACCGAAGCTTTGGAATTTTAGGAATTTCGGGATCGCGTTTCGACAAATAAATATCAAGTTCGGGACTCCGTTATGGACGCTTTGATTGAAATTTCGTGGATTTAGTCGATAAGCCCACGTAATTTTCGTGAAATGTTTCGGATTTTTAGACTATATGGAAAAGTCCCTCGTCAAAAGTTGACTAAAATGATAGCTTTTATGATTTAATGCGTATGTATTATTTTGCCAATTTCACATCATATTATCGAATGCCCATATCGAACAGATTAGCACGTAGTTTTGTTAGAATCGGTTCGTTCGATATAGACGTATATGTTTTATGGTTTAAACGTTGAGTGAAGAGCATTTTTAAGTAATTGAATGAACCTCTGTAGGCGATTTGGGCACTCCAGACGAGAATCTAGAGTGCTTGACAAGATTTGAAAAGTGGTGGAGAAAAGATTGAGTACTCAAATGTTTCTAAAATGAAGTGTTACCAAATTACAAGTTTAACCAAGTGCTTTGAAAATATAGATTTGCTAAAGCATTTTCACCTCCCAAATTGTTGTTATATACTCGACGAAGAAGTTCGATTTTGAATTATTTAGAGACGGAGTTTTGGCCTGGTTTAGCAAAACCCCTAGATGCGACTCGGTTTAAGTCGGATATATTTAGTTGTGCATAAAAGCAAGGTTGTGGGATATTATGACCCCAACTATATTTGCACGGTCGGCCAATTTGCGAGTTAGATATCTGCATATATTTATATAGTAGGTCGCCCTCTTGCATTAAGTGCACTATAGTTAGCGCGGCTGACTTAGCTATATGATGGTCTTTGAGTTCAGGGTTCCTGTAGAGCATTTTGGATTCTGAGTTTGGCATTGCTATACTGCTCTTAGATCCATAGTGTTCAGGACCATCTGTGGGTAGTGTTAGAGTTCCTCTAGTGAGTTAGAGTTCAGGCATCTTCTAGAATTATTTCAGAAAATGGGCGATGGTTGGTACTTGATTTACAGTATAGCACTTTCGAGATATTAACCACCTTGAAACGAGTTTTGGCTGAAATAGTTTTGAGAACATATTTCAGCAGAGCGGAATTAGTTTTGAACGGTTTTGTGTGAAGCTTAGTTTCTTGAGTGAAATAGTTTTGAAGCAGTTTTGAAATGGTTTTATAGCAAAGCTACAGTTTTCTCATAACGAGTTTACAAGCATTTGCAATACTGATTACTGCTATTAGGTACAAACGTGAGCGGCGGCATTTGGGCTGCCCATAGTACTCCTTTGAGGCAGTTTTGGCTCCACGAGTTTTCTATTTTTAAAATAATTTTAGGTGCGAATAACGGCCAGAAAGACCTTTCAGGGATCCTCTGTCCCTGGGAAACTATTTGTGTTGTGATTTTCTGCAAGAATCAAAGTCAACAATTAAAACTAGAAAAAAGTTATTAAAATATGGCATTTGTATATAAATATCTTTTTCAGCAAATAACATGCCATGGTTTTAGAAAAAACGAGTTCTACGATAAACTTATATTGGTTGATCCTTGTGCTATATTTTGATGGGGACGGAGGAGGTCCTTTGACTGTTATGAAATGGACATTTGGAAGCGGGTGTATTTGTTTCATCATGGTGATTTTGTATTTTGGAAGCTGACCCAGTGCAGTCCGTTATCTTTGTGGATTTTAAATTAAATCTAAATGTGTGATTTTGATAGAAAAGTGAAAAATTTAAACCACAGCATTTTTCGAATCTGATTTTGGGGTTTTGCGGCTTAGCTTCATGGTAACTTGTCGGTCGATGAGCTTGCATTTGCCGGAGGTCTTGTGAGATGCCGGCAATTTCTGGCTCAGAAGGGATACATCGGCTTTGGTATCAGGCAGTTTTAGAAATGGTTCGCTGTTTTCCGCTACGTTTTCAGTATTTCCTATAAATTGTTTTTATAATGATTTTTCTCCCCTTTATTTGTTTTGCCTAAATCCTTGCCATCAAATATTGAAAAGTGTCCCGAATCTTTTAACTTTTGAATTCACGGCGCATTGTATGCGGACCAGGGGTCCTTAGGAGTCGATCTAGGACCGCACGGGAGGCACACTACAGAGATATGCTTTCGAGGCACACCCTTAGATCGAAGACATGATGAATCCATTGGTCAGACCATGGTAGCGAGACCCGAGGAAATTTTGAAGCGATGGATCGGTTATATAGATTGTGCAGGTAGCTACCCAGTCAGCCACGGGAGCCTCGAAAAGAGTGGGGGCATGATGACGGCTCTAAATTAAAATTCAAAACTTATGATGTGCTGAGGCCCGGCGGTGCCTTTATGGTTAGATAGGGTTAGTGTTCTAGTGACCATATGGTGATGTAAGACATGAGGTCTTTCCACCATAATTCTTTGGAAAAGATTGAAAAATGGACACGAGGGTTCTTCAAGAGCACGGTGGGAGACACGAGGTTTCCCGTGGAGCTAGGACCTGACAAAAGCGAGCAAATGGTTTACGAAAGTTTTTAGGAAACTTTTAAAAACTAAAACAATGACAATTTTTATGAAAAGGTGAGGTTTACTAAAGGTAGAAAGGATGGAATGTTGGTTCCCCCAACTCGAGGGGCGGCGAAGCGGTCAGAGGTGCCCGGTAACTGAGTCGACCAGGACACGATGGTCTGGTAGAAGAAGGAAGAAGTGGGTGCGTTAGAGGCTCGGGATGAGAGTAGCATCTAGCCGAGGATCAGTTCGGTCACTTGACAGCCTAGGAGGTGGTGGACTCTTCGGGATCATCTTTCCATTGACCCTACATGTCGGAGGCATCTCGGAGAGTGCGGATGAATATATTGGGATGTTTCCGTGAGGCGGAAGGTCACTTCTGCAGGAATGTCCACAGTTAGTAGTTACGAGACCTCTGAGAGTAGATCTGATAGCATCTACGGGCACTAGCGGTCCCGATCGAGTACAGTAGGGGTGGATTCAGGCGAGTGGCGATCTCTGATGCACAGTGAAGTCGGTAGATCGCGAGGCGAGCGTGCCGTTAACGGTCCAGTGGTACTCAATGCACTGAGGTACCGGTGTTCTGATCCACACAGCGGGAGCGAATCGTACAGACGTGATTCCCAGTATGATTTCGGTTCTGATCATGATGCTATGCCATTGGTGAACCAGAACTATCATTCGTTGTTTAGTGTTCTTGAGAGAAGCTGAGGACCAGTCCAAACTTTATAGATGAATTGGTGTAGTCTAGTTTAAGTGCCCGAGCTCAGGGATCGCATGACATCAGAAAGGATAGTTCGGTTTGGTGGATTGGTGGATCGGGGAGGGGACAGAGGGTTTCAGCAGGACTTGATAGAGTGTTAGGTATCCATGATTTCGATATAATCTTGGGTATGGATGGTTATCCGGAACGAGCCACACTTATAGATTGCGCCAAGAGAGTAAGATTGGTTCAGGCGGAAGACAGTTGTCTTCGCGGGGAATCGAGAGAGATTGCCCCTAGTCTCATTAATATAAATGCGGCTTGAAAATGCCCGGAGGTTGCGGGGTTGTTTGGCATTTGTAGTGGATAGGAGGCAAGGGGACCACGGCCGGAGGAACATCCCATAGTGCCAAAGAGAGTTCCCGGATGTCTTTCGGATGATATTTAGGTTCTTTCCGGACAGAGGGTAGGTTCGTTATTGAACTGGTTCCGGGGGACCCGGCGAGTATCCATTCCTCCATACGAGAATGGGCGCGGCGAGTTGAAAGAATTAAAGGCACAATTGGAGGGAATTCTTCCAAGCAAGGGCTTCATCCAGGCCTAATTGCCTCCCTTGTAGGAGCTCCGGTTCTCTTCGTAAAGAAGATGTGACTTCTGGTTGTGTATAGACTATAGACAGCTGAATCGGGGAAAAAGAGCTAATCGCGGCCGATGTCTGCTTCACCAGTATAGATGAGCTATTGAAACCAATTGCATGGATCTCGGGTGTATTCTAGAGATTGACTGCAGGTCGGAAGCGGGTTCAGGAGATGATGATTAAGTTGAGGGCGAGGGTGAGGTGGTAGGAGCCCGGAGTTCGGATCGAGAGGCGATGGGCATTAATGGATTAGAGAGTCGAATGTGTGCGACATGAGTGGGCAAAGGAAATCATGGAAGAGGCTCACTCTTGACGCTTATGCCATGCACCACAGTAGCACGAGATGCATCATGCTGCGGGGGCATTATTGGTGGAAGGAAAATGAAAAGAGTGCGATTTTATCCGGATGCCTAACGCAATCGTAGGTAAAGGCGAGCACGAAGCCGCGGGGAAGATCTGACCCTTGGGTTCTGTATGCGGAGTGGGATAAGATTCTTATGGATTTTGTTACCGGGGCTTAGGGCTGAACTGACCGATGCCATATGGGTGATGAGTGGATCAGAGCTAACGAAATCCGCATTTCTACTCGATTAGTAGCAGTGGCCGTTGGACAAGTTGGCTGATATATGTGGAGGAGATAGTTAGATTACATGGTGTTCCTATGTCGATAGTCTCGGGCCAGAGACCCCAGAGATTCACATCCAGTTTTTTGGTCCAGGTTCTGAGGGATGCCATGGGGACTTGATTGCACTTTATGGCTTTCCATCCTGGATTGATGGTGGTGGAGAACTATTAGGACACTGGGGATATGTGCTGCTTAGAGCATGCGTGATAGAGTTTAGGAAGGAGTGGGATGCGCATTTATCTCGATGGAGTTTGCCTCGACAACGGTTATCAATCCAGGTATAGGCATGGCTCCATTTGGAAGCATTGCATGGCGAAGTGTCGTACTCCGTATCTTTGGGATGAAGTGGAGAAGGCGATAGGCCCCGGAAGTTAGTCTGATTACCTTAGATAAGATCCAGATTGTCAGGGAGCGGACTCAAGATAACCGGGGATGACAGAGAAAAGTTATACGGACCAGCGTTGGCAAGGTCTGAGTTTAAGGTGAGCGACGGGTCTTATCAAAGTTTCCCCTTGGAAAGGTGTTCCCTATATTTGGAGGCAGCGGAAAAAGTGAGACCCAAATACATAGGGTCCTCCACGAGATTATTACCCAGTGGGACGATGCGCATATAGATTAGACCTTCCTCCGGGAGGCTAACCACAGGTTCATAATGTGTGTTCCATGTATCCATGCTCCTTGAAGTACATTCCGAATCCCTCCCATGTACTCGAGAGATCAGCCGGTGGTAAGGATAATTTGACCTATAAGGAAGGCCATGCAGATAGTAGATCTGAGGAAGCGAGATTTTGCGGAATAAGATCATTAGTTCAGTCAAAGTTTATGGGGAATCATGGGATTAAAGAGGTGCATGGGAGTCGGAGACTCGGATCACGCGATCGATATCACCGATTGTTTTCGGATTAAGATCATAACATATTAGTTTTGTTTCATTCGAGGGCGAAATGTAGGAGGGAGGATTTGTAACACCGAGTCAAGAGAGGGTGTACGGTATGTATGTAGTATTATGTGCTGGGGGCTTCCTTAATTAATTTAGTGCCACTAATAAATTTTTGAGAGGTTGCTTTTAGAGATTGAAATTATAAAGTTTTCAAAGAATTGTGGCACTTTTATAATTAAGGAAGAGAAGTGAAAGTATAATTAATGAAAGTTTAAATAGTAAAATAATAATAATAAATTGTCAAAATAGTTCGGGAGGTCTGAAAATTCTCTAGTCTCGGATGTGTGAGGTATCAAGTGAGTTCGTCTTGCGAGAATCTAGTAACCCGAAGAAAGTTTAGTTTAAATTAGAGATAGTAGAGATGGGCATTTGAATTTCTAGGCGGCAGGTTTAAGTGAAACACAGCGAGATTTTGAAAAATCTCGAAAAAAAATAACAAAATATTTAAAAGAATATTGATTAGAGGATAAATAAAATTTTAGACCAAAATGGACTGAAGGAAATAATAGAAATTATTTATCTAAATAATAATAATAATTAAAGAAAGAAAAAGCGAAAATAAAAAAAGGATAAAAATCAAAAGGCGTAGGACGTTGGGAGAGATCTAGGCGATTTTTTATTTTTCAACCTCTTACAGCACCTGCTGGTCACAAGAGTGGACAGCAAACTTTGGAGAGTGGATGAGAAATTTAAAGGTGGACTCTGAGAGGCTACGCATAGGTACCAATCTCTTAGCCTTTGTCAGACTTTGAGGTGAAAATTTGCCTAATTGACATTTATTTCAAGCCTAAAGGTTATATGTGGCTTTGGGGGTTTCTGTAGAAGGCAGTGAAGATTATTGAGCTTTAGTCCGAGAGATCCACTGGTGGGTTTTGGGATTTTAGGAGCACACCCGAATTTGTGTTCGGGATGAGTCGGGGCTGAGATAGGGCCCATTTATGGGAGGCGGTTTTGATTGAAATTTCGGGTTATAAGTGAGATGATCGGACGGAGCTGAAATATTTGGGGTATTTTTAGACTATACTGGAAGCCCCTTCAGTCAAAGTTGACTAAAACGGATAGTTTGTGGGACATTTAATGTGTATGACATTTGGTCTTCACATCATATTATCATTCTCCATACTCGAGATAGGATTAACACGTCAGTTTTGTTAGAATCGAAGTTCAGTTAGATGTGGACCTGCCTCTGAAACCACAGCATATGTTTTTATGGTTAAAGCGTTGATGAGAGCATTTTAAATGGTGAATGAATTATGTAGGCGATTTGAGCATCCGACGAGAATCTGAAATCTTGACAAGATTTGAAAGAAATTAGTGGAGAAAAGGTGGTACTCCAAATCATTTCACAAAATGAAAGTGTTTAAATTACAAGTTTGTAAAGTGCTTGATATAGATTTTATAAACATTTTTTACCCTCCCAATTGTGTTATAATGGAAGAAGTTGATTTGATGGCCCCAAGAGGAGTTTTGGCTGGTTTAGCAACCCACCCCAGATGCGCCTGTTTCGGTTTACGGTCGGATGTATTTCGGATTGTGTAGCAAGAGGTTAACACAGGACATATTATATTTAACCTGTTTGGTGTCCGGCAATTTAAGTTAGATCCTAACATATATTTACTATGATGATGGCCCTCTGCACATTAGACACTAATTGTAACGTGACCGGCCACCTTGATAAGTGTTGGATTAAGGTTCCCTCACGACATTTTGGTTAAGTTTCCATTATCTTATATAGATCACCCATGTTCACGGACCATCTTAGCGGGTAGGTATTCGAGGTTTCACTACGATGGATTGCGAGGGTTGACATCCTTCAGGTGTTTGACCAGGCCTGATGGTTGCGTGCCAGTTTGTTTTCGAATGTTAACACAGCTGAAAGCAGTTTTCGGCGTGATAGTTCCAGGCTTGATTTCAGCGGTGGTTTGACGGTTTTCGCGTGAGGAAGCGGTTTCAGCGATGAAATAGTTTCGAGCGGTTTTGAGAAATGGTTTTACTCTGGCTTCCCGGTTTCTCATAAACGGTTTTGCAAGCCATTTACATCTGGGTACTCATATTGGGAGGCTGGCCATGACAGCGGCATTTAGAACATAAGCACTCAAGGCGTTTGGCTCCACGGTTTTACGTTTTTAAAAATAGACTCAGGTCGCAGTCTGCTGAAGCCGAAAGACCTTTCAGGATCCTCTGTCCTAGACGCTGTGTTGTGGTTATATAAGATAAGATTAATTAAAACTGAAAAGTTAAATACTTGGCATTTTGTATATGTAAATATCTTTTTGTAAAATATGCATGCATGGTTTTGAGAAAACGGAGTTGCGATAAACTTATGTTAGTTGATCCTTATCTTATATTTTTGATGAGGATGGAGGTCCTTTATTGTTGTAGTGGACATTTGGGGAAAACATTTAGGAGCCTTATTTTAATTTTTTATCTGGGTGATTTTGTATTTTTGGGCGATACCTGAGTGCGTCGTTATAACATGGATTTTAGATTAAATCGTCTGTGTGATTTTTGATAGAAAAGAGTAGAAAATTTTAAAACCGTTTCAATCTGGGTTTTGGTTTTAACGGCTTAGCTTCATGGTAACCTTCGTTCGAAGCGGTATTTGGAGGGGTTCTTGTGAAGTTCTTGTGGTCCCTCTGTCACTACGGAAGGGGTCACGTCATAGTAAGTTCATCCTTATCTTCATGGTCGGATTCATTGCCTCTTCCGACGTCTTTCTTCCACACCGTCTTCATATTCTTTAATTAGGGCAACCACTGGGACCGGTTAGGACGTGCCCGGCGGAAAAGTATATACTGAATCAGTGGCATTTAAATACGCCTTGACAGGGTAGACTCTTCTTTGTGGCTTGTGCTACCTTTTACTTGGGGTTTAAAGATTTGGTTTTTAGCACTACTGGACCCCTTGAAGTGAATTCTTGAGCAAATCCTTCTTTAATCAGTTTGTAGTAAAGGCCCCATTACTTGTTTAAGGGCTGAAACTTTTAAGGCAAGCTTTATCACATCTTGAAGAGTGTCATCATATGAGCTGCCAGTTGACAGTTTAAATTCAGACACAGAGAGGGAAACTGACAAGGTAGCGGAGGCTATGGGTGCTCCTCAGCCTCTTGCAAGTCTCCTTTGATCATCAAATTTTCAAACTCAGCGAATATACTCCACGATGGGGTCTGTACATGAAGGATGCAATTTTGAGGAAGATATCTTGGCGATAGTGGAAGGGAAGATTACTTTCATACTTTAGTTCTTTCTTAATCTTTTCCATTTTCAATCTTCTTCTTGTCATCTCTCATTGTTGCCTCTTTAAATTTTCCCACCAAAAGAAGCATTCTTGCGCATCTTGTCATACAACTTCACCTTTTCTACGGGATCATAATGTTATAAAAGACTTAATTCTGAGAAATTATTAAAGCGATCAGAGGAGGTCAAATGAGCGGACTCGTTTTTTGCATTGGGGTGGCCAGGATATCAGTGGTTTGAGATGGAAATCTCAGTAAATGGTTTCTCATGAGCGATAACTCTTGGCGGGCAGCCAGATGTTGTGCACACCAAAACATTAACATTATGGATCGATGTTGGAGCTGTGGCGCTCAGGCGATCCCGAACAGCTGGAGGCACAATTCCCTAGTAAACTTTCATCCTTCTACCTTCGAAGGTCTTTGCATGCCATGGATCATCATTGATAGCCATCTGGCACACATGAAGCGTTGAACCCGCAATTTCAAGATCGGCCAATGCGTTTTCTGTGATAAGTTGAGAAACTACTTGAACCATGATTAGGACTCTTGTCTAAGACCAAGAATACTCTTTAAGCTTATGAGTCAGCCATCAATCCTTCAGGCTCGATGCACTTTGATCTGGAGTTGGGACGTGATGGATAAATCTAGAGAAGTTGGAGTAGAATCAAATATGGGTTTGGGATGGTTTGTGGGTCGAATAGGTTATGTGGGCCAATTTTGGAGATTTTCTAGGATACAGAAAAGATTGGTGCATGGTATATCAGGGAAAAGGGGTATTTAGGAAGGGTTTTGGTAGTATGGAACAAGATTTGGAAAGTTTTGGGTTAGCGTTGAAAACTATAGTTATGGAAAGTTTAGAGAAAGATAGAGATGGTGATGATAGAGTTTGCACAAAGTGGTTACTTACGGTTTTATTAGAAAAACGATCCACAGATGGATGATGAAGTGAAAGCTTTTTAATCAACTATGAATGAGTTAATTGATAAATAGGACAAGACATACTTTTGAGAATCCACGGAGCGCAGAAGCCACGAACTGTTCCCGAGGGAATCCACCCCTTGAGAATGAGGCTGAGAACTCTTAAAAGGAAATACGAAAATATTATTAAACTTGAAAGGCGATGGGTCAAAAGACGCTACATTATGGGGTATATATGGCCTCATACTTTTCTAAATCAAAAAAGCAACTTCTACTTTGCTTTAGGAAAAGGAAACTTTCTAAGTCACAAAAGCAACTCTAAAGAAAACAAATAAATAAAACCAAACTTTCTAAAATAAACAAAGCAAATCTTCCTAAAATAAATAAAGCAAACTTTCTAAAATAAATAAAACAAATCTTATTTAAAATAAATAAAACAAACTTTCTAAATTAATGTAAGACTCTACATCAGGGAGTTTGTCAGTAGAGCTACACGTTTTTTTGTAACATTCCAGGCCAAAATGAGGTCGGGTTTTTCACATGTATTCAATAAATCTTAAACTCCCACAATCAATTCTTCCAATAATTAGGGCTGAGACTGTGTTCGGTATTGTGTTTGTGAAGCTCCCACGCATCGGGAGGATGCTTGATTTGCCCACCATCCTTGAGAGTGGGTGGGCCTACGGGTTGTATGAAGATAGCATGGGGTTCTCTACACATTGATGTGAGCATTGAGTGACATGACCCCATGTTCATCTTTTAACTCTAGGTTTAAATCCATGATGCATCTACTACTTAGGTAATACTTGCGTACGGGTCAGTGGATGCTTGTCATTAGATCTCTGACATCCATTGGTTGTCATTCTACGAGCCTGCGGGAGGGTGGAGTCGAATGTTAGATTCTCTCACCCAGAAGGAACCATAAATGCTCAACTAAATGCTTTTTCTATCAAAAGGAAAACATATATTGAGGTTGGACTTTTAAAGTTAAGTAAGAGTCTAGGTTCGGGGAAATGACTATGTCATCTACTTCCCAATGAGAAATAGGCAAGAGGACCTCTATATAGCCTATCGACCGGTCCCATGACCAGATACTTAGGGATTTCTTTTCATAGTTTATTTCATTTTATTTCACCTTTACTTTTAATCTTTATCCAACCTACATTTTTTACAAAACTCCCTTAATCAAAGTGAGATTCACCATTTTGAAGCATCATAAATCATTTTGTCTGAAGCATCACATGTTTAGATCCACAGAGCCCTTTATCTTTGCGGTAGTAATCTTTCACGGCAGTAGGTGGAGTAGGTTATAAATTTTGTTGATTCAAACACCTATTGTGGCATGGAATTCGGCCACACATATTTGCCATCTTTCATCGAAACATAGTGCCTCGAATACGTAAATTCATTTAGAATCAGCGAAACTGGCGTGGGTACTCGTTCACGAGATGATTCAATGGTGAAATCTATTTCAAGATCATTAGGATCTAGAAAATCGAGTTTTCCCTCACGAGGGCTATACAGCAAATTACCATTTTACTTTTACGAAAATATAAATTTAAATTTTCACGGGTTTTACAATATAAGTTGAGTTATTATTAAAAAATAGACTAACTAATCAATGAATAACAAAACGAGAAAAAGAATTAATGGTATTAGATCAAATGAACCAAATCCTTTATTTGATTGTTTTGAGATCTTATCTTTATTTTTTTAAGGATATTATTTTTTATTTACCATTATTATTGGTTTGGATCATTTTTATATTTCCTATTATTATTTTGAGATATTATTTCTTTTTCCCATTATTGTTCCGGGGTAGTATTTTCTTTCCTATTATTATTTTGGAATATTATTTTATTTCCTATCATACCTATATTATGTTTAGGGTATAAATAGATGTTTTAAATTTGTTTTGAGACACATCCACTTTTATCAATGATTTATCGAGAAAAATGCTTAGCTTTATTTTGTTTTCTGGATTGAGAATTGGCCTCGGGATTGAAATGTGTTATTCTTGTTGATCAATCGCACTACATGCTATGTCAGGTGGTATTAAAGCGAGTTTCTCTCAATCGATGACTAATACTAGTGCTGAGCAGTGGTAACCAATCGAAGATGGTGATGTTGAGGTGTGAAGTTGTTTGGAGGTTGATTAGGGCAGCAACAATCAGTAAAATTTTAATAATGATTGAAAATAGTACAAGCATAGTTATAGGCATTATTGAGCATTAATGAACAAGGGTGTAGGAATGATGATGAGGCAGGTGTAGACGTGATAGGAACAAGGTGGAGAAGATGAAGCCCCACTAGACCTAATTTTAATCCTATTCCAAATATACGAAATCAAAGAAGGCCAGTCGTAGGATTTTATGACACTTCAGATGAGGAGGCCAACTTGGGTGAATTTTCAAATCCACATAGTAGACAAGAAGGTGGGAAGAGCGATAGCAGCCAAAACTCTGGAAGATGTGAATACAAAATAAATGTTGATATCCCTAACTTTGGTGGTGATCTTAATATTAAAGGGTTCTTAGATTGGTTTACTTAAGACATAGACAAGTTCTTTGACCTTATATACGAGTTGCCCAATGATAGAAATGTTAAATTTGGCTTATAGAGTTAAAGGGGGCATTAGTATGGTGGGGATAGATTGAGGGAGATGAGGGGATAAGGGAGGAGCATGAATGTGGACATGGAGTATCAGATGTGAAAAACATGTTGTCAGGTTGATTTTCCTCTAGACTATGGGTAATATATTTTTATGCTTGTAGAATCCTGAGACCGCAGAGATAGTGAAGGAATATACCTCTTTGAAATTTTGAGACTGGTATAAGAGGAGAATCAGTTATTAGAAAGAGAGGGAGAACCAACGGCGGTGAGATATTTAAGTGGGTTAAAAGTAGACTATTAGAGATAAAATTAGATTTGAAATGGTTTTGAGTGTCTGAGAGGCTTTGAAATGTGGCTATGAAAGTGAGTTACTTATTACGGAGCAAGCTCGTAGTACTATTTATAGAAGATGAGGAAGTGCTGAGACGGTAGAAAGGCTCCAGTGATGAGGGAAAACACACTCTAAGCGGAGTGTTTAAATCTTTGTGGAGATTGCTAATGTTGGTGTAGGAAAAGGAGAGATGTGAGATGGAAGGAGTAAGGGAGTAATGCTTCTGGCACAACAAAAACCACTTATACAAGGCATTTGGAGTCCAAGTGCTACAAATGTGGAGAGGTTGGCCACCGTTCCAATGAATGCTATGTAAATGGAAGATAGTGAATGTAGTGGAGAAGGCGATTATGTTATGAGAATGAGGTATGTATGGGCTGATGGAGACGATGATTATGAGGAAGCGAATATGAGCAAGGAAGAGTACACTTGTGTGGCGAGGGAAGCTCATGTTATCTCGAGAGATGCGGTGATGAGACTCAACGCCATAAGCTCTTTACCACAGGTGCACTATACGTGGAGTTTGTGCTGAACTTATTATTGATAGTGAGAGTCGGAGAACATAATGCGGCCGAAATGTTGTGGAGGGCTACAAGCCGAGATGAAACTCACACAGCCCATATGTTATTGTTTTGGATTAAAGAAGTTAATTGGTATTTAGTTGCATGACGTTGTAAGGTGTCCTTCTCTATTGGCAAGTATAATGATGAGATAAAAGAAAATACTGTGATGGTGGATATGGATACTTTTTCATATTTTATTTGGAAAGAGTCATGTAGTAGTATCTGATGTGGATGTGGCTTTCAGGCGGGAGTAACTTGTATCAATTAGAAAAAGGGAATAAAATATACTAATTAATGACTTTCACTAGGAAGAATATTGAGGCTTTTCAAGGAGGGAATGAACTTTCTAACTTTGTCGCTGACCCATCTTCCTTTATAGGCGTAGTGTAGGAAACTGGGAAGTCTTGTTGATGGTACGTGAAGGGGAGAGGTGGAAGTAAAGATTTAGTTGAGGCTGTTCCCGATTGGAGTGTAGACTTTGTTAAAGGACTGGAATGATGTGATTCATGAAGATTTACCTACAGGATTACATCTATCGTAACAGCACAACGAGGATATATCGATGTGGTGGATTTTACTTGATGCTCTCATGGAAATATCAGTGGATATTCTTACAAAAATATTAGGGAGAAGACAGGATATATCAAAATGTATACAAACACTTGAATTTTTTTTAAAATGACAAAATAGTAAAATACATATATTATAATCCATTTAATATTACTAAGTCAGAGCTATAATTACTATATTAAATACTGTGGTTTAATATTATTTGGGCAATTATTTTAATTCATACACTTATAATTATTGATGGATATTATTTATATAGATAATGAAAATATTGTAATTAAGGTTATTATGATTAAATGGATTTGGATAATTATTTAATTATTAAAATGAATATATTTATTATTTTTTTATTATTAGGATATTACTGAATATTAAGCAGATTTTATTTTATTTATTTCCCTTATTATTAAGGATAATAGGTAGATAATTAAATATTTTAAAATATTGGATATTATAATATTAAATGAGATATATCAATTGGAAATGATATTAATATCAATTAACTTTTTAAAAAATGTTTGACTTTTATTTTTATTTATTTATTAAAAAATAAAATTATTTTATTTTATTTACATTAATTATTTTTGTTAAAACTTATTCATAAAATGGAAAATATTCATAAATAATTAAACAGATTATTAACAGTATTTGCAACATATATAAAAAGTATGCAAGTTGGCCTATTGGAGATGCAGTTTCAACACCTTGCTCTTAGCTGAGTTCGAAAGCAAATATCATCTATTAAAATATTTAAAGGTTTCATTTAAATTATTTGAAATATAGAAATATCTGAAATATTGAAAGTGATATTCCCTTTCGACATTTCACTCCAGCAGGCTAATCGATTGGAGGATATCGTGTCGACCTCATGCGATATAAAATATATCGATCCCGATGTGCCCGACATCTTACGTCCTTGCTTAATATAACAATGCTCTTAAAATTTTGTGAGCCGAAAAAATAAAATAATTTTATTTGAAAAATCTTTAAATAAACTTTTTGGAACATTCCTTCAAAATATGATTCTTGTTGTTAGAATCCATCGCTATAAAGATTTGATAATGTGGAGTATAAATTATTGCTTTCTTGAACACGGTTCTATTGTTTGGGGCTATGTTCATGTTCGGACCGATGTGCGGGTGAGTCCTACGCTCACGTGCGATGTTGTGTGTTGAGCAAATATAAAATACATGCAGTAAAAACAAAAGCACACACAATATTTTACGTCGTTCAACAACTGCCTATGTCCACAAGGTTGTGCCTAGATGCAAGGATTTCCACTAATCTAATTCGAGGTTACACTTAGTTTTCTGTGGTACGAGACTCCCTCTTTACCCACGACACTTCTTGAAACATAATCACTCATAATCGAATTAAGAATGAGCTCAATCCATTCCCCTCTTAACAGTATCGCACACCCATAACCCACATTACATAAATAAGATGAAGAAAATAAAGAACATCATCTTTCATAAAAGGTAAAAGACTTTTAACATCGAATACCTCAAGCACCAGGCCATCTATTTACTTCCACACCTCATGACATGTCTGACATATCGCATTCTTCTTAAAAGATGCATTTGTAAATCGATGAACAACTTCCAAACCCTTAAATTTATAGCGCATGGTGGTCTTGAAGTCTTTATGAGATTGGATCATTATCATAGTATGACTCCAGATCCTACCCTCTATTTTCTGAATTTTCCATTTTTAGAATCTGCCTTTAAGCTATCATAGCGGAATAAGGAAACTTGTTGATCAAGTATCCTCTTTAGAGAAGTTGCTTAGTTTGGTTCCAACTCTCGTTTGATAGCTTAGAGGACCCGATCTTCTTGATTTTATCTTTATCACTTGGAGGGTTGGATATAATGCATGATGACTTGCTCAGGCTAGTTGTTTTTCAGAAAGATTCACGTGGAAGAGTGAAATTTATGTTGGTTTTGACCATGATGTAGAACTCTGGATCAGTGTCCCAAAGTGGACAACACAAAGTGAGGACTTCTTCCAGTTATTCTGGACAGTGAATGTTTAATAATCTGGAAGTTCTGTTGAGTACATTCTCTTCTTGAGTGGGAGGCGAGGAATATTGACAGTGCCATAAACTAATAATAAGTTCCAAATCTAATTTTGATGGTTTGGATGATCATGTTGGAGGGCTTTTCAACTAAATGTGGGATGCTGACAAATCTAATTTATCTAATTAATGTTTCTTGACCGGAGGAGTTCTCCTGTGAGTAGAGTTCTATGCCGGTTCTAACCGGTTCCCAAACGGGGTCTAGGGGAATAATTCACTTATTTCAGTGGAATACTTTTCGCCTATCTGTGATTCTTGTTGCATCAAACCACGAAACATAGTCCTGAAGTAGGCTCCTTCTTGTTGCACCAAAACATGTAGCTTTGGCATGACAAAGCCTCGAATTATCTAATTATGAATTTTTAGCATTATCTCTTTGCGAGGTTATTTAGTGTCTGATAGGAATTAGTATACTTGGGCACCAAACAATCCTCTTTAAGTGAAGTCCTACTTATGTTCAACTTCATCCAAAGATTATCATAGGTGAATTTTCTCACATTTAACATTATCCATAGGATCAAGAGATTCTAACCTCCTTCAATTTCTTTCTTCAATTGCCTTGAGCTCAGGAGTCTAGAGCTAGTTTGAGTTCCAGCATGAGTTTTGAACTCAGATCAGGCTCTCCGAATGACCTCAAATTTAAACCTTCAAATCTTATCAAAATTGAACTTCGGAATTATATATCTTCTTGTGAAGCGCGGGACGAAAGATAATTGCCAATTCTAAGCCCAGCGGATAATATTTGCAATATATCTTTTACCATTAGGTTATCTATTTATAATAAACCCAATCATACTTTGTATAGTGACTTCAATTTGATTACTGTAAAGTTCTACCATAAATGCCTAATTTTAGCTTCCATTAAATTATAATTTCCTTATGTATGTTGACATTTTGGACCCTACAGGCCCATCCCTCTTTACATCGTTATCTATCTTTATCTATTTTTTTCCTCAAGCAATGAGGGTATTTTTAGTTATTTTGGCTTCAATCCACCGCTGCATCTCTTTCTTGCTATTAAGTGGATCGCCCACAAAGATTTAGGCATTATTTTTTTTTACGTGTTGTTTGTCATCTTATTACGACGTAGTGCTTTTCGTCGTCTTGTTTTGGGCACTTATTTTCATTTTCCAATTTAGATAGGCATGAGGATTCGATTAGCGAGAAATATCAAATTATAGAATATCGTTATTATAAGCAAAGAAGCTGAATTAGTAGATATTACAATAGCTATATTATCAAATTTGTAGAATTTTTATCTGGAGTTGTATGCTATTAACATGAATATTGTTTATCCTACTTATGATTTTTAACGATACATCTTGGATCTATCAATCTATTACTTGAGAGTTCAAATCAATAATATTATTTTTCTTTAAAAAAAAGTCAAATTATAATTTCAACAATTCAGCATGACATTTATCCTATAGTTCATTTTAAAAACCCTATTCTCTATTAAAAGATCTTCTAAATGTCCTTTTAATTATATTTTCATAAAAACAATACTTCCTAATTTTAAAAATTGAAAAAACTGTATTTAAGAATGATTCTCAAATATAAAAACACATTTATTCTCCTTAATAATTCAATTCCAATCTTATTAAACTTGAGTGATAAAAATAATATGTGAGTGACTGAGTTTTAAAATTCTTATCGAGATGGAACTTTATTGGTTGAAGAGTGGATTACATTTTGCAGAATTATTCTCCCAACTCTTCTTTTAAGAAGCTTGACTTGGGCCTTTGTTTGGGTTGACCTTAGTGGGCTTGGGCTGTTGTGGGTCAAAAAGTGGGCTTTGGTGTTGTTCATGTTTGTTAAGGCTACGAATGCTTGATCTCATCTTGGGCTTTTGATCTTTGAATCTGTAAGATGAATCTCAAGAATTTAAAACCTTGATCTTCAATTTTCAAAGCTTTAAACTTCTGACCTAAGACTGATCTTCAAATCTATGAAAGGTTTAAATTATTGATCTTATAAGATTTCAAGAAACTGGAATCTTTAAAGTTTCATTGGAATTAGAAAGAAGTATTAGGGAAAGAAAAAAAGTAAGGAAAATTCTATTATTTTATGTTTTGTTTCCTTAGAAAGAAAATATAATATAAAACTTAAAAATAAGAAATACAATCAAAATTTTACATATTTTAAATTTCTTAATCCTTATCTATAAATTCATTTATTAATTTTAAACTTCATTTTTAGCTTTTCTTCTAATTAATTTTTCTTTCCTTTCACTTTTCTTTTTATTTTCATTTCTATTCTCTTTGCTTGAAGCACTTTTGGGTTCCAAATGAAGCGCAAGGTTTCGTTTGGAACTCGGGAAAAAAAATAAGAAGGAAAATGATTCTATATTTTTGTTTTATTATGAAAAATGTGAAAGAAAATAAAATATAATTAAAGGGTTGAGCTACACATTAATAGTGTAAGTACTTTTCATTTTTTCCAATTTTAGCATCTCAACTTTTAACATTTTTTTCAAATCAAATATCATTAGAAAAAAACTTTTAATTTTCTATTTCGATGTCTGTCAACTTTCATTTTTTCAATCAAGTGTCTCAACTTTTGTAAATTTTCTATTTAGTTTCTCCAACTTTTATTTTGTTTAATTAAGTGTTTGAACTTTTAATTTTGTTGTTAAATCTCAACTTTTTATTTTTCCTATTTTGGCTGTTTAGTTTAGTGGAAACTAGTTGGTATCGATAGCTCATATTTGGTAGTTGGTAAGTGATTATAAATTACTTGTTTGTTAAAATAGTTTATTGAAATAAATTTACTATATAGACATGATAGAAATATATAAAAACAATCTGTATATATAAGGAAGGTAACTAATACTAGTAGCTGTATTTGTTTTTTACAATGACTTTGAGTGAGAGTGATAAAGATGGACAAAGAAAGTTAGAAAGTGGTCAAAATTCCTCAAAACCATGCAAATACACAAGCAAAAACCAAAGAGAGTGGGATTCTCAATTTTGGAAAAAATAACTTAGACCAAACCCCAAACTTTGTTCATCTTTTCTTTTTTATTTCGTTTCCATATATTTTCCTTATAACCAAATATTAGAAAAACTAAAGTAGAATATAAACTCTAATCCATCTCTAACAAATTGTTTTTTAAATAATAAAGAGATCTGTATTATTATTTTATTATGATGTCTTATTAATAATTAGACTATTAATCACAATTTATTAAATATATAATTTACTTATTAAACAAAATTAATTATAATATTTAAGTTTTTCAACTTCTTTTATTTATTTATTTTTATCTCTATGTCAATATATTTATATATCATGTAATAAAAAAAATCATTTTGAAGTAGAGTTTAGTTTGAGTTATGATTTTATCATATTAAATAACTAAACATAAAATTAAAATATTAATATAAAATAAAAATGAATTTTGAATAGTATAATTATCACAAATAAATTAAAACAAATTTTTATTTAAAATATTTATCTGTATATAAAATAATTAAGGATAAAATTTAATTTTTTGACAACAATAAAATTCAATTTAAAAGATATAAACTTCACGATAAAAATATTTAAATAAAATATTATTTTAAAATTATAAAATAAACTCTTAGAGAAATTCAATTCTTAAAAAAGTAGAAAAAAATATAAAGAGTCTCTCTTCCGTGAGAGTTGTCATTTGTCTCTCCGGCGTGAGTTTTTTTTGCTTTTCAGGCTTTTCTACCCCTAGTTCGTCGTGGTTTTTGAAACTCAGCAATAGGAAAGGGTGTTAGCATCAAAAAGGCAGTCGGCCAACACTACATGTAGTTTTACCACCCAATAGACATGAAAAGGGTTCTTGATGGTGGGCCATGGACTTCCAACAATCGTCTTATGATACTACATCAGGTAAGACAAGGCGAAATCCCAACAGAGATACCCCTCTACCACATTCTTAAATGGGTTCTAGTGTATGATATCCCTGTAGGCTACATGTCCATGGCTGTTGGGAAGCAGATTGGTAACTTTATTGGGACCTTTGTGGAATACGATACTTCAACTCACACTGGCCTATGGAATGCCTTCACTTGGGGATTCAGTCAGCTGGAGAGTCAGACAACCCTTAATGCAGTGGAAGCGAATAAGGGAAAACAATGGCAAGAGCTCTTTAATCCATTTCAAATACGAAAGGCTAAGTACTTTTTGCTATATGTGTGGCATGTTGGGACATTGGAAAAGGTTCTGTGAAAAATATTCTCTCCCAATGAAGGTGAAGGAACCCAAGGATGGAGCCCGGACCTCCGTGCACAAATGCGAAAACCACCGGATACGGAGGAGAGCGTTGGTTAGGGGACGCAACGGAAAGCGATAAAGAATCAGCATTGTTTACGGATAAAGTTGAGAGTGGATATGGCTAGCCACGAGCGGATAAGGAAACATTATCTCCTCACCAAGGCTCACGACAGTATCATCTCAGCAGGTGGTGGGCTCCAGCAACACAGATTTTCTACCTACCATGCAGGAGGTAACTCAGATTTGGAACCTGCTTTTGCAAACAGGATGACTTAGAGGCCACTTCAGTTATCATGGAGAGAATATAAAAAAATGGGGAGGCTGAAGTTTACTAACCCAACGATTTAAAGATCACGCGTCCTAGACCAACAAACCCAATAGACAGAAATTACTCAAACGACATCCCTACAAATGGACCGGTTCCTACCCCCACAATAGAAATGATGTGACTTGCAAGCCAGGCCTGCCATCAATCATGATCGACTTAAGATGGAACTGTCAGGATTGTAACCCTGGCAATGTTCAGGAATGTTGTGCAGGAAGCTCTTGCAGAACTCGCAAGCCATAGTTTTCTTTTTTGACAAAAACGTTAGCCTGCAACACAAAGATGGAAATAAAATCAAGATGAATGTTGATTGTAGGTCGTGCAAGTGGTTTAGCTTTCCTGGAGGCTGAGGAGTTCTCTCTGCTAGGTTTTAAACCACTTAGATGTAGTATTGGAGAAACAACCACCCCAGTGGAGAATAACAGGTTCTACGACCACCAAGCCGAAGCCGAAGAGGTGTAGCTTGGGATCCTTAGAATAAAGCACAAATCAGATCTACCATGAGCGTATAATTGGTGACTTTAATGACATTTGCAATAATAGAGAGCGTGTAAGACTTATATATAAATGCTTGATGCATGTTTATAATATGGAAAGCAGCAAATGAAATAGGATTTTACTTTTCCTCCAGCCATTGAATTCCACGAAACTCACGATGTGAAACTGCTGAGCTTTAAGCCTTTTCCTTGCTTTACTCTCACTATTTGATGATATTCTTAAGAAATAGATTGTTTTTTCAGTAGAGTAGCAGAGGACACTAGATATATTTATAGATTATAAATCAAGAATCCGTCTTTTATGAACCGTCGTGGCACGAGGGAGTGAGTTTTAAATTTAAAGTTCAAACGTTGCACCACTTGAATTTCCCATTCCCACTTGGTATAAAGGACAATAAATTCTTTTGAGTAACAAAATACATGAATCATAGAGATAGGGTCCTCCAATAATGGGTTTTATCAACATATCACAATGCACTTTGCTTCTCAAAGTATAATGTAGTGGCAAAAACTTATTAGATCAAACCTTATGTTCTAGGTCCAAATAGAAATATATTTTCTCAAATGAATTAAAGTGCACATGAAAGGCTTAGAGAAAATATAGCCAGATAACTAAGAAAGAGAATTTCATAAAGTGAATGTATATATAATTACAAAGAGGTAATCCCCATTACATCCCACATGATCTTGAATTTCATTGTGGCATGCCTTTAAGTAGAAAGAATCGACAAACCCGACTCGATTACTAATATGTTCAATGACCACTTTCTTTTCCTTAACATGTTCTCTAATGGCTAAGTATTTGATGTGGAATGTGGCAGCGGAGCTCCCGCTGTTGTCTTGGCGAAACACTTCTTCAATTTGAGTTGTCATAGAAAACTCTGAAGGCCTAGAAATGAGAGATCCATAACTCCTAGGCCCGAAATGAAACTCTTAAGCCGTACACCTTGTGAGGCGGCAGAAACTTGAATCACAGTGCGGCTTCCATGGACGGAAGTGGACGCGATCGGTGACAGACGCCATCCACGAGCTGACTGCAGACATGTGAATGCTGCCCCCGGATGTTGATTTCGAGAATCAACGGCCGATCAAAGTACATCGGAATAGCCAACGATCCAGGATAGTAGTGCGTAATACATAAGCATATAATCTTACTGGTTCCATGTGAATCCTCATGATAAGCTCTCCGGTGGTCTCACACGGATTACTTTATTCAGCCCAACACTCCATTTGCATATGCAATATCGGGGTCTTGTACAAACTGAGCATACATAAGGCTTCCATTCTTTGAAACATGGAATATTCTTCATAGATTCATTTTCTAAATCATTTTGACATTGATTTAGAGACTTAACTTATCGCCCTTCATAATGGGAGCAACACTTGGTGAACAATCCTTCATCAGAAATCTCTCAGAATTTTTGTTGATATAGGTTTCTGTAGTGATGACACAAAATACCCACCGAAGAGATCTATCTCTATGGATCTTAATGCCAATGACATAAGATGCCTACGCCCATATCTTTCATATCAAAAGTTTTGGAGGAGTTGTTCCTCCATGCATCATTCTATCATTGGTTGCCAAGTAAAATGTCATCCACGTATAAAACGAGGAAACAAGTTTTACTCCTTGAAGCCTTAAACATATCGATCAGTGGGGTTTTCAATGAAACCAAATGAAGTAATTACTCCTATAGATTTGTAATACCATTGTGTGGGAGGCTTGTTTCAAGCGAGTATCTTGGATTTCTTAAGCACCAAACCAAGTGCTCACCTTCACACAGAAGAGAAACCTTGAGGATTCATGTATACACTCTATCTTCTCAGATCAAGATTAAAAATGTTGTTTTCACATCCATTTTGTTGCAACTCAAGGTCTAAGTGTGCAATAATGCTAAAATAATCTGATCTTTCTTGGATACGGGAAAAGGTCTTTGTGTAATCGATTCCTTCTTTTGAGTAAATCCCTTAAGCGACAAAGTCTCGCTTTATGTATCTTTGATGTTGCCTAAGGGTCTCTTTGATCTTATAGACCCATTTCGGCAAAATGGCTGCACCCCTTTAGGCAACTCTACAAGACCGAGACTTAGATTTGCTTTCATGGAATCTAGGCGACTAATCCTTCATAGCGATATACCCTGATTCGGACTCGTACAACATGGCTTGTGAAAGGTTTGAGATCATTTGGAAACTCAACTATCGGTTTCTTGTAAATACTATGTAATCCACTAGGAATCGTAGGCTTCCTTCACAGTAGATCGTCTTAATGTGTGGACCATGTACTCACGGAGGAGCTTATTGGATTCAGGCTTTGTTTGTTCAAGATTATAAGGTAATTCGAACTTGTTGATCCTCTGGAAGGTTTCTCGTGTTGTGGAACCCGGTAGTTGAAGTTTGTTTCAACACTAATTGGAACGAGGGGAGTGTGATGAACTATAATAATCTCTCATGTAATGATGGAGTTTTGAGTTTCTATGATCGTGAGCAGGGAGATTAAGTCACTGAATCGATCCTGATCATGTCATTTTCAAGAAACTTGGCATTCCTTGATTCAGTCCTAGTTGAATGAGATGGGTGGGTAAAATTTATAGCATGAGCGTTTTTAAGCGTAGCCAATAAAGAGCACTAAGTGTCCTTGGGTGCAATTTCTTCTCATGGTTATATATTTCACCTCGAATGGGCGACCCTTTGAAACTGTAGCGTATGCTTGCATGAAACTCGGTTTCCAACCTTTCCATATTTCAAAGTGTCTTTAGGACGACCTTAGTTGGGTTCCACAGGTTTAATATATGCTACTTCTTTGTCTTAAGTCGTCAGTCCACAAAGTGAGAAGGTGGAGTGCTAAGCATACTGCGCGCCGCCTCCGCTAAAGTTCTATTTCTTAACTGCTACACACCATTTTTGGTCGGGAGGAGGGCAACAGTGTGTTTGAGCGCTTCTATCCCCATGCTCTTGAAGAAACTTTGCAAGGACCCGGGTGCTTGTCCTGGTGTACCTACCATAGTATTCACCACCTCTATCGAGGATCTCAACATGTGTATTTGCTTTCCCGCATTGGTTCTGACTTCAGCTTTTAAAGATTTTGAAGGCATCGATGCTTCCATACTTGTGTAAACAAGCATACATCGTATCGTAGTGTCATGATAAAGTGATGAAATATTTTTGACGAGGCATATCCATATGCGGGCGACATATGTCGAGTATGTATGATTTCTAATATGTTTGAACTCTGACAGCGCTTGCTTCTTAGACTTGTTTTGTCTGCTTTCCTTAATGCGGAGTCCATGAGTCTCAAAATATTATAATCTAAAGTACTAAGTACTCCATCTTTACTAATCTCTTAATTCTATCTATAGGATCTTGACCTAATCTCAGATGCCATATATAGAAGAATCCTCATTAATATTACACACTACTTAGTACTGATATAGACATACGAAAAATTATTATTGAGAAAGCTAAATTACGTAAACAAGATTATATGAACCATATACAAAATACTGTTCCAATATTATTTGATTTATAAAATAAGTTAAATACATTGTCTTGAAAGTAAAGAAAAACTACAAAATGGAACAGTCTAGAAACATACGTGAGTTCGTGAGGAAACTTGGTACATAAAAGGTCCTTTGAGAAACTAAACAAAGCCATTGTCTAATATTGCGTGCATGTCTAGATGATAGCCTCCTGGGTAGGCTACATCTTGTTGCTGATAAGATCTTGAGCTCATTTCCCGCACAGCTTCCTTAGGTTTTGCATACCTATGAGTTTGCAATATGGATTGTGAACAGAATCAATCCACGAGGTGTTAATATTAACATTAACCATATTAGATTCATAACAACGAGGATGATATATTACCTTTCTTCCTCAGCCCTTCTTGAATTTAGGAGACTGATACTTTCTTCCGCATTCCCTTCCTTTCTGAAGAAGCACTTAATTTCCTTCACGTGTCGGCTGAGGATGGTATTCACTCCCATATACGGTTGATTTGGTATGTCCCGGGAATGTATCATTCCTTTTGTTCTTCCCACGAAAGTTGTGACATCGCCTTTCTTGATTCATACGAGCCTCTCTTTATTCTTGAACACACATGGTCATTAATTCATTGATTGACCATTTGTCCTTATAAATAATATTATAAGAGACTCTTAAGGTCGTGTTGATGGGAAGGAGTGTTCGAATAAAGTGCTGCTAGAGAGAGAATCAGGCATATCTATCCGGTTTCTTAAGTTGGCCATGATGTCCCTCATTTGCATGATGTGCTCACGCACACCTAGCATTGTGTTCCAGAATGGAAGAAAATTTCATTGTCGATTACTTGCTAAAGCATGCGGAAGTGACAAATTATTCCTCCGATGGCTGCAAATCTTAGACCTTATCGATATTGTCATGGAGCCCTAATACGGTAATTGATTTTTGTCTTAATGAACATTCTTATTTTGAGATTCGTTAGTTTCTCCCATGTCAGCTCGTATAAACAACCGATGAGTGTGATTTCTTCTGTCTACAGGTGGTTAGTTTCTTATGGCATAATGATGTCCATATACCACTAAATGAAGGAGAATCCTTTCTTTCCATATTTGTAGTTGTCACCTAAGTTCTGGAATGTCTAGGTGCATATCAGTGTAACTAGCAGGTTGAGATACTGTAAAAGGTCCAAAAGCTTATGTTAGATGTGAGGCATATATTACTAATTGCATGTGTTACCAATGTAAAACATGCACTAAACTATATCTAATTTAATAAGAGATTACACATGGGCAAAATCTTTACTTTTGTTGAATTATTTCTAATTTATGATAGAAATGTAGAATTATTTTAATTTTGATGGGTGAGCGATGCTTGCAAACGGACCAGTCACGTCGTTTATATCTGGCAGAGGAAAGTCGGGTAAGTGGAGGGGGTGTGGTCCCTCTTAAAAACCCCTGAGCCGCACAGAGCTCTTATCAGCGCCGCTTTTTGTCGAGGCTTTCCTGGGCATGTATAGTCCACACGAAGTACCGCTTATTTGCATTTCGAGTTCCAAAACCACTATATAATTTGCATTTCTGTCCTTAAAATAAAAACTACAAGTATATAACATAATTCACATAATTCCTGGGTGAATTATGAAAATAATTTATGCTCTCATCCTAATTATTATATAAATATAACAAAATTTCTGTGAGATAAATTTTATTATATTAAGTATAATTAATTACAAGTTTATGTCTCATTCCCATCTTTTTTATGTGATCTTACAACGTAAATAATTTTATTAATTAAAGATCTGCATGGCTATTCCTAACTAACCAAGATGGCACGATCATGATTAATTATTTTAAAGAATATACTAATTAAATCATAATTATTACACACAATTTGATTTCATACAAAGAATCAAGCATAAACAATATATTTCATGCATAAGAGAAAGCCTTCAATTTGTGAAATTTTATTAGCATTTCTTCTTAAATAAACATGATTTTGAGCAATTAATAAATAAATGCTTAAAAAGCATGTAATGAATAAAGGAAGCGTGTAAGAATTGAAATATATAAAACACTTTAACACACAAACCAAGTTGGCTTGGTGGAAGAAACTCTTAATTGAACCTTTTTGCTCATAGGTTTGACCTTATTAACAACATATATATATATATATATATATATATATATATATATATACATATATAATATATATATATACTCTTTTTAAGCTTCAAAAAGTTTTCCAGTGACCACTTTATATTACTAAAGCCCAAAATAAGGCTTGTGAAAATTTGAAAATAAAAGGCCACTTATAAAATAAATGGTACAGGATAAAATAAGAACTATGACTCAAACAAATTTTTTTATAAAGAAAGGCTGTTTTTTTTTTTTTTTTTTTAAGAATATAAAACTTGAGAGAAAATCAAGGCGAGGTATAACAACCTTACGATACCAAATGTAAGACATATATCATGCCAGTCATCATTTATAATAACAGAAACATGTAAATGAAATAGAGTTTATACCTACAGCCATTGAATTCACGAAACTGATATTCAAAACTTACGAGAACTTTAAACCTTTCCACTTGCTTTACTCTCACTATTTGATGGTATTCTTAAAAATGGTGTTTTTTTTTCGTGAAATAGCAAGAGGACCCTAGATATATTTATGGAATTCACTCCCATCAGGAATGTCTTTATGAACCATCACCACTTTGGAAATTCAGTTTTAGAATTTCAAAAGTTCCAAAACGTTGCACCACTTCGAGAATCTACCGCGAGGAACTATACTACCCTACACATTAAACTAATTAAAATTCGATGCAAGCCCTCCTTGATTTCCAAGTACAAGATAACTCCTTTACAAGAGCTACCTGGGAAGAGGTAGAGGCACATCATGATAGGTTGAGGAAAGACTTGTGGAGTACATGCTTGACTTCAACATGGTTTAGTAAAATTCCCCGAAGCCTTGAAGCCTTCAGCACCAGAAACAACTGGTTGAGATCCGGCCATTGCATCTCATGAGGCCCACCGTCTCTACCAGTAGCGGTACAAGTTTAGATTAAAAATGCATGGCGTAAAACGAGAATGAGAATGTGGTAGTGAAAGCATGGTCCACTACGGCCCTCGACTCTTTGGAAAAAAAAATTCATCAATGCTTTCGGTCGACTGGAAAATAGGGGAGACATTTTGCAACAAAGTTTAAAGAGCGTATAGCTTACCATAGAAGGATGATAGAAGCAGGAGCCCGAGGTATGACAGCGTCGGATCCTCCGATCTTTTAAACACCCACTGATACCAATGGGGAAGATCTTGGAAGCGAGAGGGCGATCTTTAGAGCCAAGAGCGAAGACTCATTGGCGCGCGAGGTGGCCGAATACCCACTATTTCCCGCATGCTGGCAGAAGTGTGAGAAGGCGAATAGACGGGATCCTCCATGCCCACGGACGAGAGAAGGGTGAGAGCGACTCGATGGGAGTTGTCAAAAATGAGTGCAAAATACCATTTTGTAATCTTGGCTTGATGTTTGGCACCCGTAAACAATATTTTTCCTAATAGTGACTACCAAAACCAGGAGTGCCATTTAATAATTGAATGTTTTTATCAAAAATATAATTAAACTTGCCAAATATGAGATGAAATCTCTGATCGTTGAGAGGAATAATAATACCGACCGTTATTTTGCAACTTCCTCTCCATTCCTCTCCAAAATTATCAAATATACCACCCCAAACTCTTGGATGGCATTTTTCTCCCGTCTCTACATTTTAGAACTTGATTTTTGTCGTTGAGGTGTCATTTTGATTATGGGGATGACACCCTTTGATAGCTTCCAGTTGGGTTGCTCTGTGAGTGGGTAAGAGAGCTAAATAGATCTTTTCAGTGGCGACCTCTACATTGTTTTTTTCACTATCTTTTAGCGAAAATAACACTTTCGAACTCACTAAACCTGGACCACATAACCTCGAGTGATAGACTAAACCAATGATACTAGTAGTGACATGTGCTCTCCACATGAAGAATTTACAAAGCGATCAAACAAATGCATCCGGACAAAGCCCCCACCCTAGATGGCTTTAATCCGCCATTCTACTAGAGATTCTAGCCACTCCTTGGGAATGATGTTTTCCAGACCTGCTCCACATGGTTAAACATGAATGCTGATACCCTGTTGACTAATGAAACAGTATTTGCTCTAGTCGAAGGCTGGTGCCCGCAACAATAAAGACTGACTAACTCCTTTGTAATGTACTTTACAAGATCATGGCGAAGGTCTTGTAAGCAGTTAAAACTTCTTCTCAGCGTATAAATGAATCGATTTGGCGTTCATCTTGGGAAGATCCATTCTACAGTTAATAATCATTGTAACTTTGAGGGTTATTCTTCACAACTCTGAAGGAAGTCTTAGAGTATGTGAATAAACGTTGAAAATTGATAACCAAAGGCATATAATTAGAATCAAATGGGGCTACCTTAGAGCCATCATGCTAGAATGGGCTTTACCTTATGATGGGTTGGTGGATGAGTCACTATGTTACCACGGTCTCATACGAGATTTGGGTGGATCTGAAGATCTAGTAGGCTCTTTCCTAGCAGGGTTAAGGCGGGAGACCCTCTCTCCCTAACATTTTATTCTCGTGTCAGAAGGGTCTATCCTCTCTCACATGACCCAGCCAGGAAAATATAGGTGATATTCACGGGTGTAAGGTTTGTCGAGGAGCCCCTAGTATTTCCCATCTTTGATAGTTTTTTCTTCTTTAGAGCTATGAAGAAACAAAGATGGAAGCCGTGCGAGGGTATCTAACTGATATAGGCTTAGTCAGGCCAGTGTAGGTGGAGTGCGGAAATCGGGTATTCTCTTCACCCGAGATAATATGCCTGTGTCGAGAAGGGACAAAAACCTCACATGCTTTGGGAGTGTCGCATGTGTGCATCTAAAAGCTGGACGTTATCTAGGGTTGCTATATTTGATTAGTACGAAACGAGAATAAGTCTTTGAGTTACCTATAGGATGGAGCTTGAAACGTGTGCAAAGGGGTATAGAAACAAGCTATTATCACGGATAGAAAGAAATTTTGATCAAAGTTGTAGGAATGAGCCATTCCACTCCCTACTACATAGTGCCTTCTTGCTTCCCCGAATACTTAAGAGGAGCTCCAAGAGTATATTAAGATCCTGGTGGTCAGAGCCTGAATGGAAGCGGAAGCTCATTTGGTTCACATGGGAAAGACTACGCCTTTGAAGGAGGAGGGTGGAGTTGGGAGTTCGAAGATTTACCGCGATTTTAACCTAGCCGTACTAGCCATGAGTTAGACTTAATAGCCAACTGGGATCTTTGGTGGCGGACTTCCTAAAGGCCCATTATTCTGCACGAGCTGGGCGTTCCTCACTAGCAAGTCCCTAGGGCGTAGCCATAGCTTCATTTGGAGGGGTGTGGAAGCAAGGCAAATTCGGAGAATGCACAGGATGGTGGAGTGGGGATGGAAAATGGAAAGGTTTCGTGTCCTTTCAAAGATTTTTTCATTATTTTCCAAAGTAGGCGCATCCTTGCAGGTACATCCTTGCATTATACTGCCATCGTTAGGAGGAGGAGGGGTGGGTGGGTTACATGGAAGATAGTTATGAGATGGGAAATTATGAGTGGCCCTTAATGTCTTTACATTACTCATTAAATTGTACACATTAATACTATACGATAAGCGTATTAAATGCTTTATTAGATTGAATGACAATCATTCTAACTTGCTTTATCTCTAATGCTTGATGACTGTTTGCTCGGTATCAGGTCTCATCCTCGATGCAGGAGGTGGTTGAATTGTTAGCATGCCAGGCCTTCACCTTTTAGTCAAGAGCTGGGTTACTCATATGACTGTCATGTGATCGGGTTCGGGTCACTCACACGTCCCTATTCCACGTGAATATGACTTGTCCCATTCCACTGGCGCATAAACAGAGTTGTTGACAAGCCATTATGGTTGGAATGGAGATGGGCCTCTTTGATGTCGCCACGACACAAAAAGACATCATTCATAGGTGGCGCCTGGTTGGTTGTGGCCTTGGCGTGTTGCTGATACTGGCCCAATACATTTAATGTTTGAATCACTCCGCCCATATCCTTTGTGACCTTAAGTATAAATATCTTTTGAAGGCTGCTTTTGGGGAGACCACTAGTTCATGCTATCGAAGAAATGTTTGAGTTGTTCATCTCTTGCTCTGCACTTCCATTGTTTTAGGTTTCTTTCCTTTGGTTTACTTGCATAAACGACCTTTGTCCTCTGACCATTTTCAAGGTAGAAGCCCAAGATTGCAGTGAGAAGATTAGTGGTATCTGTTTTTCTTTTGTCTTTTGGAGGTTCACTGTTTGGTGGTCGTTTACGTTCTCTTGTTAGAGGATTTTTTTTTTTTTTTTTTTTTTTGGTCTCTCCTCCTAGCATTGAATGAGTTACCTTGGTTGATGTTCCCGAAGCATCGTATATGTCATGTGGAGGCACTCGAGGATGGTCGAGTAAAGGGGATAACGATGGGAAGAACATGTGAATGAAGATCATCTTCTTCCTCATGGGGCATTCAAGGAGGTTCTCTAAATTATGTGTCGGCGCAGCTAACAAGATTATCACTTATATTAGACCCATTAGGGAGTCGGGTGGATGCCTTCTAGAAGAGTTATGCTTTCCTTCAGCATATGCATCATTTTCATTCTTAGGGCCTCAATTTATGAATTACATGAGGGGATGGGGTAGAGATGTGATGAACTACATTTATTAGTAGAAGATGATCCATCGGTGAGGGGTTGGGGTTCCCCTTCTCCCAGGCTCATCGGGTTCTTACCTTCACTCGATTACGCACAACCCGTTCATGTAGACATTGGCAATATTACGTATTATGATGGATGTGAGCGTGCTAAATAGGAAGTATGGGCTACACTTGGGCTTAGAGGAGGTGTTCTATGCCTATACATTCAAGAGGCACTGTAACACCCCAATTTATAGCCTAGTAGTTTTATGATATGTTTAGGAGTTATAATAAAGTCAAATTTATTTTAAGGAAATTTAAGTGCTAAGTGTGAAAAGGGTAAATTGCACTCTGACAAATTGACAATTTACCTACGAGAAAGTGCAGCAATTAATATAAAAAATTAGTAGGTAATTAAATTTACCTCACGATCACGAAATGACTATATTTTTAAATGAGTTGTTGTGGCGATAGGTAAATAGAATGCGACGGAGGAAATCAATCTAGTAGGTAAAAATTTTACCTACGGAAGATTCCGATAGTAAATTGTGGAAGAGTGGTATAGTTGAAGTTGAAATCTACAAAATGGGGCCAAATACCAACAAGACTAAGTGCATTAATACAATGGGTAATTTACCTAAGGAAAGTTCATTGGTATTTTGGTGGTGTTGTAAGACATCAGTGGTAATTGTGGCAACCACTTTTATAGGCACATTCCATCGAACGATACATTAGGTATTTGTTGCAAATATGCTGTGAGTATTTATTATTGATTTTGTAGGTGTCGGTAGTGAATTTGATGGTTAACTATCAATGTTTTTAAATCGAATGGATTGCTTTTTGGTCCCCACAGAAGCAGTTGGACACACGGAACTTGAGATCAAGCGCCTAGCCATTTGTTGAACCATCGACACAGCTCATTTCGGCGGTTTGTTGGAATCGGACCCAGTCTGGGCTCGAAGCCAACAGGTCCTTTAAATTGGGCGATCACCCCCGTATCATAATAAAGCTGAACTTCAAATACTTAAAGTCCACTATTGACTTTTGAGTTGGGCTCATTTGGATAATTTATGCATCCATATAGTGGATGTTGTTTATAAGAGCCTTGGTTTTTGTAGCCAACTTGATGTGGGATTGCTATTAGTGTACCAAAATCAAGAAAAATGCATTCGAGGGTTTTGAGAACTCGGACCTTGAACTTGGGAAAACATAGGTTCCACTAGGCAACAATGACTAATATTATAGAATAATTGAAAATATTATATATATCATTCCTCAAAACTTTGTTATATTAATTGCAAAATAAAACTTTATATATATATATATATATATATATATATATATATATATATATATATATACATATATATACCTCATACCTATATATATATCTATATATATATTAGTTAGAATAAAATAATTAATTTTAATTCTTTTGGATATACTTTAGGTTTAAACATTAAAATTATTTGTTTATAAAATTTAAAATAATATTATAATTACACTTATATTTAATAATATCAAGTATTTAAAGATAAATATTATATAATTTAAATTTATTTGCATATATATATATATATATATATATATATATATATATATATATATATATATATACTATAAATTAATTTTAATATAGAAATAATATATTTATTACGTCATAGGTTCAGCATGAAGTTCAGCACGCCAAGATGGGCATCGATGACGAGTGAGCAATTCTTTTAGGATTGATCCAGCTAAATCAGGTTTTTTAAAACATTGATTATAATCATGAAGATTATATATATACTAGCATGAAGAGATCTTTTAATATCAAGAATTTTTTACTCGATCTGGTCTGAAACACTTAGTCGATGTTTGGAACTTTTTATGGTGTGGTTACCTCTAGGAAGACTGGCACTCAATTAATTAGTCGATCATTTGTGGAGTTATTTATGGGTAAGAGCACCTCTGGAGATCGCTCAGTCAGACAATGCATCAGATTTTTATGGTGTAAATTTACTGGAAAACGCTACTCAGTTTGGTAATTTCGTGGGAACATTATAGTCAAATGGTACTAAAAGTTGGGCGCCATATGTGCAAAATTACCTACGGAACATTAGTGGGCAATTTTAGTAGATGTCTAATGGACGTAAATCAGTGTGCCTAAAGTTGCGCCACCATATAGTAAAGGGATGCCTACGGAACACTTTGGTAGTAATTTTTTTATAAGTGTTAATTACAGGTAAATATGTAGAAAAAATGTGGAAAAAATAAATATGCTTTTGTTTCATGTCGACATTTAGGTGGTAATTACCAGCAGAATTTAATCAGTGAAGTAATTTTGTCGATATTTAACAATTTCTTGTAGTGTTGGTAATTAGCGATTAAGGACCCCGAAAGGACATAAGATAAGAGATTATGTGTTAAAGATGAGATATTAATAAGATTAACTTACATGTCTGAATGAAAGTGAAGGACTAAAATGCAAGGGAAGAAATGTAGGCCGATCCATAAGACAAACATATCCTTCTAGGATAAAGCATTCTCACCATTTTGGCAACTAACAAGAGACTCGTCATACCCGATTTGGAGAAGAAGAAGCCATTCCTTGTTTAGGGCTGCTTGTTCAATGCAAAAAAGAAGAAGAAAGGGAAGGGAGAAAGGAGCTACTTTGAAGGTGTAAGAAATCAAGGTTAGGAGATTCTCAACTTCCTTCTTTGGTTATGTGTGTGAGTTAGGAAAACCCTAACTCTCATTATGAAGGTGTTTTTGGTTGGTTTAAGTCAGTTTGTGCTGGTTTGTTTTGAATTGTTTTGTTTGGTTGGAAAGTATCTGGTGAGAAAGGTTTCCACTATTTAGAACTCTGCCCAGCAGACACCTCTCCCCGCCCTAGGCAAGGTCGTTCATGAGGCTGTCTCCTAAACCATATCTAATCTTTAGGCAAATTACTTCACCTCGTAAGCTTAAAGCTACCTGATGAGATGAATCTTCTTAGTTTTGTTCTTTCTTCTCACACATGTTTTGCTTTACTATTTTTATAAAAGCTTAAGCAGATATTACTCTCACTAGTATAAAAATCCTACGAAACACATTCAATTGTAAGGCCTGCTTAAGGCCAGGATGAGCTAGATAAGATAGGCATCATTTGTTTAGTGCTTGACACTCCTATTTGTCTAGTCACGACGACAGCTACATTTGATGTGATAGGCACATACGGTTAATTCGACGCACGCCATAGTGACACTCCTATGAGCGTCGTGTTCTGGGCATACGATTCAGTGCTTGACACTTTTTGTTGCGATGTTGTGCAGTACGCCGATTTTGTTATGTTTTCGTCCTCCATTCATTGTTTTGCATATGTGTAGGCAAACATTTATCGATAAGTACTTGAACGAGAATTAAATATATGAAAATAAAGTAATCGACTCACAATGTGCAAGGCATATCTCGGGTTCTATATTACGGTGTGTACCACCGAGTACCTTCGATATAAAGATTTATGTTTATGTACTCTACGGAAGATATGAATACTCTATACATGTAGTTATTTTAAATGTATAGTAATTGAGGACCACTAGAAGTGGTAATATATGTTATCTATTTTCCCATTAAGCTATGAGCTTAGCATGGGTGTTTAGATCCATGAGGCCGAAGAGGTCATCGAGACATCCGGGTCGCTAGGGCCCTGACCTACAGTAGGAGTCCTAAGTGTAGGTCACAGATGGTTTTTATTGTATTAAACGTGAAGCCTAATATTTTGAATATTGGAGTTTTGGCCAGTAAATATAAGAAGTAGTTAATGACTTAAGCATGCATAAATGAATAAGTTAAATACGTTTAAGATTGGTAGTTTTACAAGTTTATGTCTTCATGAATATATGCTTGAAATGGGCCTCAACGATCGGGTTAATAGTTTCTCTATCTTGTGCTGACGCCTAAACTTGTTGAAGAGAGGCGGGTAGGGAAGGTATGAAGCCTGAAACTTCGGGGAAGTATTACCTTGTTGTTGATGCGGCAGATTTGCATGCGGTGACAAACTTAGCTGAACACTAGCAAGAATAACACCCAGCAAGGCAACGTTCTGCTATGGAGAAGAGCGGGGATGTGCTAGGATCCATGCTTGAAGACTGGGAACAACGCAGGCCGCTGCGGGTTATGCATAGGAATCCTTGTTGTTTTCTTTAACTGCGAAAGTTAGATGATCCACCTATATGTGACTTTGTTCATGTGCATACCCAGGCGAGGAAGTTCGTGATGGCTGAGTCTATCGGTTCTTCGTTTATCGAGTGTTGAGCCTCAGAGCCCTTGAGGGACTTCGGTCCCCTTCGACCCCAGCAGCCTCGAGTATTGACCGGCTGAGAAGTTCCGATCTTGAAGATCATGAACTTGAATTTTGAGGTGTCGGGGAACGCCCGAGCTAGGGAGTGAGTGTTAAACAGCATTCTCACTTGAATTCAAGCGACGATCGAGGCCCAAACATTGGGAGGCGAGGCCAGGGGAGATGGCCATCCCCAGTGAAGACTTCCGCTCTCCCCTCCTCCTCCTCGTGGTCTACGGGCTCGGCTAAATTTGCAGGAAGTTGGTTGGAGGTGGAAGGAAGCGTCGAGTTGCGATGGTGGGTGGCCAGCGAGGTTGTCGGTGCGGTGAAAGATCCTTTGTTCTAGGCCCAGAGAGGGGCTGCCATTCGGGTTGCTATCACCATCTTTGGATGAACAACACCATGCCTTGCAAGTATGGTGGTCTTTGGGAGGCTTGACCTTCCTCCCTCCCCCTAGGAGGTATAAAGATAGTGGAAGGTCAGGGCACAGATCCCTCTTAAGTGGTGCACTAAGGCCAGAGGAATGCATCGGCGTCCCGACTCCCTAGCCGAGTGGAGGCTAGTACTCCTTTCACAGTGGCTTTCATGGAGGATTTGACTATGTTCGGCCATACGGGGACAGAAGGAGGTCATTTAAAGTTTGGTCTTTGTGTACGGAAGGTGGTAATGAAGAAGGTTTAGGACCTTTTGAGGGACTCTACCCCCTTACGAATGGCTGTCTTATTGATATTTTTAGCTTTTACATTTTGTTCTCATTCAGTCCCGTAGAGTTGTTATTTAACACGACAACTCACATTTTGAATGAGCATTTATTTGCCTAGATGGTAAAGTATTCTGGGCCACGAACCTACTAAGATCAGTGCACATCTCATGGGGAGGGGGCTCGTGATATGTACATGAAGGTCGAGAGCGAGTCTTAGGTTCATGCTTGAAGGAGTTGGAGGAGGCGTGGACGGTTGGCGAGAGCCTTGAGCGCATGAGTTAGTAGTGCAAGCGACAAAGTGCCCAACTAGAGGCTAGATTGGAGGACAGCAGAGAGAGCACTTTGTTGCGTTACGACCTGCGTCCTGGGTGAAGTGGGAGACCTCGGTCTTTACTCAAAGCTGAGGTGACGATTGCGTAGCGCTCGAGCAGTGAAGACTAGGGCTTAAAGACTCATTTGTGAAGCCGAAGAAAGTTGAAAATTAACCTACAGGACTATAGGCTTCATATACCTCCAAAGCTAATAAGAGGCATGTGAGCGGTCACGAGCTGAGCTCTTTGGGGTTGGCTATGCGAAAGGTGAGTGTGTCAAATCTAGGGTTGGCAGAGGGGTCCGCCAGAGATGCATTAGCCAAGGTCAGCTTCGGGCACGAATCCGTGAGGCAGGGAGACAGTTGAAGAAGTGAAAAGCTACTAGGGAGGAAGTTAGGGTCTTGCCATACCCATAGGCGAAGGGACCTCTACAAGCGGTGATGATTAGCGCCAAAGCCCTTGTCATTTGCAGAACTTTTGTCCATTGTATAAAGTCTTTATTCCCTCATCCAGAAAAACCTTACCATAACCAACCCCCAGGAGTTTGTTCTGGCACTTTTTGCAATGATGATATATTTTGACAATAAATTCTTCTATCTCATATGTTCTTGTATGTTGCCTACAGAGGTGTTGTTGCCCTGGGTCAGAGACAGTGCAGGGCTCATTGTCGGCGAGAGAGGAATCACAATACTGCGCGTGTAGGACTTGTTGAATCGAAAGTGGTGATCTCTAGGATAACTAACCATTTCAATGGAGAAATGACCTTCGCATACAGATGGTGAATTGATCTTCCTATAGGGAGGAGAAAGGAGCCTCTCATAAAATGAAGAGAAGCCTGTTAGAAAATTGGGAGATAAACCATCTCATAAAATGGAGAACAATCATCTCATAAAATGGAGAACAAGCATCTTGTTGACGAATACATCAGCAGAAGTTATGACTTAGCC